>CM035407.1:42654467-42942601 GCA_020310875.1 Ceratopteris richardii
AGAAATCAGAGTGTAGGCTATACGTACCCAAGTGTGAAGCAAATCCTCATATAATGAGGCAGCTTGCTTAGCAAGGCGTTTGTTAGCTGATTCAAAGTTTGAGAGAGATAAAAAATGTAGGATCTCAAAAATTGGAAGTACAAGATGTGTTTAGATAACTTTGACACTATTCCTCAAATGATAGAAAGTTTTCTCTCCTACAATATAGGTTTATAATACCTAAGTGCGATAGGTTCTTATGACAAAGATATGAGTGCTTGGATCTTGGTTGAACAATCCTCCAAGTGTCATCAATTCAAAATGTTTAGAGGCTCCTAAGGCTTCAGCATTATTTTCATCATATATGTGTGCATGTGTGTATGTTGCATGTATATCTCTCTCTCTCTCTCTGTCTCTCTCTCTCTCTCTCTCTCTCTCTCTATATATATATATATATATATATATATATATATATATATATATATATATATATATATATATATATATATATATATATATATATATATATGTGTGTGTGTGTGTGTGTGTGTGTGTGTGTGTTTGTATGTATATGTGTGTGTGTACATAAGATCTATATATGAATATAAATGGAATGGTAATAATGTATAGAATCTAATGATATAGACACAAATATGTACATATAAAAATCAATACATATATAACACACACATACATATGCATACACACACTTATATACATTGATACACATGCATCGACACAAACACACACACATACATATATATACACATATATGTATGTATACATGTGTGTGTATGTATGTATGTGTGTGTGTGTTTGGGTGTGTGTGTGTTTGGGTGTGTGTATGTGTATATAGGTAGGTGTGTGTATGAGAGAGAGTCTTTTTTTCTCATTATCTCTCTCATACATTTATACTAAATTGGAGTGTGCATGTGTGAGTTTGTGTTCTCCCTCTCTCTCTCTGTAGTTCTTTCTCACATTGAATATGCGTATGAGACCCCCTCTCTCTCTAAATTTAATAGCTTTGAGGGCTCAAGTAACTAGGTCCACTTCTAGCAAGAATGTGGAGAATTGGATCGAATTCCTTTTTATGAGGAACCCTTGTGGTCGTTTAAGTAATGAACTAACATCACTTGTAGTTTTCTAGCAAAATTTTAGCCATCATCATTTAATTATGCATAAATATATGCATCATCTACATCCCTTACATGATAGTTCACATCGCACACGTGACATCCTTGAGAATCAATAAAAATAATGTACTTGGTAGTTCTTGCATAAGATACAACTTCTCGATCCTGTATGCGACACTTTACTATATTTTTATTACACCATCTCTAATCCCCTTTTCTTTGAAATGGTGTATGTATGTATGTATTTACGTATTTATATATGTACGTATGTATGTGTGTATGTATTTATGTATGTATGTATGTATAAATGAATAATTTTATGTATATATTTGTGTGTGCATGTGTGTATGTATGGATTGAATGATTTATCAAGATGTTCTTTTGATAGTGATTTTTCTGATTCTATTTGAGAGTTTTATTTCTATCACAAACACATTTATGAAAATGAAATATATGGAGTATTTTAAATTGTACAAACCTGAAGACAATGCTTCATAATAGCTCTACCATAGTAAAATTGCAAGAAACTATTATTTTAAGAGTCTTTATCTGAGAGAATGTATTTAAGAGATTTGTTTATAACCTATTCCTTTGGATTTAGTTAATCAAATTAATGGAAACTCATTATAAATATTAACTAGATCTTGAATAAACTGTAATGTGAAATCTCTAAGATAAACAAGGATGGTATGACTACCTGATTATCATGAATACTTTCCATCCACTTTAGGAAAACTCCATTCTACAAATACGCATCCCCTGAACACAGCCATTTCATGCTCTTATTTTTAGTTTTGCATCTAAAGCTAGTTTATGTACTCTGACAATCTCATACTTTCCTTTATTTATCATCAATAAGATTATGTCATTCTTTTTAAAGTTATTCTTATTACTATTCAACAATTTGACTCATTGAAGCAGACTACACATTATTTATACTTCAAAATACACATTATTTATACTTCAAAACTAGTTCCCTTGTTAGCTTCTGAAGTATGCTTTGCTTGAGGCTTCCTTAATGCATTCCATATTCTTCTGAATCTTTCGCTCCCTAGGTTTATTTTATGTACACATAAAAAGAAAGCTAGATATCTATAATTCGAGATCTTCTATGAACATAGCCGCATTCCGGTTTAGCTATTATTATTTTTATGAGTTAAGGATTTCTTTTACGCAAAGGAGTAGGGTACTTATTTCAAGTTAATTTTCTATAGGTGTTCCCAGTTATTTGAAGCAAGATTCTCTTTCGGCATATGAATTGTTCTTATTTTCCTCCTTTCAATTCTTGACAGAATGTCCACGTTGATACGAGTAAGACTAATCATTAGTGAACGCAATAATAAGAAAAAATCGACTTACTGTTTGAAATAATGATCATATCATCCATAAAAATAATTTAGGGATTACACAAAGGATTGATCGAAGTTAAGCTGGATTTCCCACCATGAATGGTAAATATTGAGCAAGGGAGCATCTTGAATAGACGTCTTTTGGGGTTGTGAAATCACAGTACAAGTAAATGAAAAGTTCATAACTCGAGGAATATACTATATATAATCAAACAGCAATGTCTTTCCTGCATATAACTTATTAAGCATTTTATTTCTTCAAACTGAGGCTTTCTGGAAGCCAACGGCTTTTTGTGTTAAGCATTCATGCATTATATTAAGATTCGACGTTTTTCGATAGAGCATTGTGGGAGTTTTATCAAGCGTTTCTATCTAACATAAATTTTCAGATGATTTAGATTGGTAAAACGAAACTTAAAAGTACGTAGCTCACTGTCTTCGTTAGATTTAAAAGGTCACACGAAATCATGGGGGTAATCGGCCCGGAATATATGTCTATCTTCATGTTTCCTACTGATTTGACGATATTTTTGAAGCGTTTCTTTCTTTCTCACGAGTTGCGCATTGCGAGTGATAAAGGATTTGCTTTGGTAAATAACCGCAGAAAAAACTGAAGTTGTAAACATAGATGGGGACGTGCTTATGGTTGCTGGATGATCCCGTGGCATAACTTGACCTATGCTGTAGCCTGCCTGTACTTAAGTCTCCATCGGTTCCTCGAGAAAACCCAAGGGCTGGTGGAGAGAATCTTTAGTGTGGAAAAATTTGAAACGCTGGACATTGCAGTAGTTCTATATGCACCTTTCCTGCGAGTGCACCTCAGAGAGCTTAGACATTGGGCAGAGAGCTCCAAGATCGAGCTTTGCTCAGCAGGGGGCTGAAAAAGGGGCTCTATCGTACATGGCAACTATCGCCGTGGAGCATTGATTTCATATAAGTAATTAATTTATTCTCTGCATAGACTACTTCAGGTTTCATTTAAAAGTATTTGGAATCTCAGAACATGACTGTCTATAACAACAACATACTGTTCATAGCAAAATTCGATGCAAGTAAAGAGCATCAGAGATGATTCTTAAGCTCTTTTGCATCTTACATGATCCGTTCGCATATCAGGTGATTGCCGAGTGGTAAAGCAGAGTGCCACAGAGCCTTCAGAGTTGTGGACAGATTTCACATTTTCCTGAACGTGTAACAGAAATGAAACGACATATTGTGGTTGCGAAGGACTTTCTATGCGAGCGTGAGAGATACAAAAGACAAGGAATTTCGACCATATACAAATAGATGTCAGAAAGTCATTGTCAAACCGATAGAAAAGCGTAGAGCCCTGTCAAATTGAGCTATGCCTTGTATTGAAATTTTAAATACATTCTGCCTTTTCCAAAAACAAAAAAATGTGAAAACTATTAGAGCCTTGATACCCGAGTTTCTTGAGGGGCCGCAGCCTCCTACAGCCTTCATATTTAAGGATTATCTCGTAATAGTACATATTCCTTACAGATTTAGATCTTATATTGGGGCAGCTTTCTGGAAATGTTTTGGCAGAAGACTCCAGAAACTCTCGCTATAGCCGTTAAACAGGAAACCATCAGTAGGATGGTGGATTCTGAGCCTCTGAGAATAACAGATACATTATTCTCCTTCACTCAGAAGTGCGTTGGCCTATAGTCTTCGTCGGGCAATGTCACATCTACATGAGCTGGCAGTAATCCTGATTCCATAGATAACGCCCAAGTCTCCAGCTTGAGTCTTCAGGCACCTTGTGCATTATTTCCAGATCCTTCACTCTCAAGGGCAGTACTCGTCTCTTGAGGTTCTGGAGTATTGCCGGTTGCCCAAAAGAGATGGACACAAAAGCTGCAATACTACCCGAATAAAGGAACAGTTAAAACAAAGTATTAATCTCGTCGTATACACACAAGCTATGAAAGGCCTAAGATCGCTGCAAGTGAAGGGACTTAAACGTGAAAATCTTCAAAATTCAGAGGATTGCTTTTCTCTTTCAGACATCTGATTCGGAGATTGGAAGTAATATCAGATAATCTCATGATTATTCTAATTAATCTTAGTGCTCCTTCTTTTGTGAAATGGTGTTTGTAAGACATCCTCTTAATATAGACATAACCATATTCCACAAAGGGCATGTTTAGCTAGAAATCAACTTGAAACTATTGTGTTACAAAACAATTGTACACGAAATAGACAGCACGCGCGAAATGCGTACTTCTCAAACGTTCCGAAATTGTATCTTAAAAGATTAGAATCAGTGTTTCTGTTCAGACTAGAAGACGACCTTCAAATGATTCTAATGTCGGTTGATATTACTAAGCAAGACCTAATCTTATATATTGGTTCATACTCAAAAGTTCCTTTAAAGGAAGCTCCAGGAACCCTATTTCAGATGCTTTAGGGTATAATATGTATAGAAAGACTATCCTGAATTGGTACAAAAAAGAAGATAAATATATTAGATTCTTCTGGCCAATGTAATGCATTAAACCCTTAGGAACGTCTAGGAAAGGAAAAAACTCCAAGGAATGGAAAAGTAGAGCGCTTAACCTTAGGGACTCAAACCCATTTAATATCTTCTCAGAAAGATGCCTTTGACCCCTTTGACAAGGAAACACCTGAATATGGATATCAAAATCCATGATTTGCGAAGCCCGATCAAAAAAGGTGAGAATTATTCTCGTTTAGTTTGTCATTCCTCGTCCATTTCTCTATGATTGACAGCACTGAAAACTTTGATGGTAACTTAATGTCTCGTAGCTTTATTAAAGCAGCCCAGGCGGCCCAATAATAAGATGATCACTTTACTCAAGAGCGAAATGAAGATGAGCCAGGGTACTTTGAAGAGACAACCCAAATTAGCGTTAGTTTTGTGGAAGTCATGATTGTACGTAAAATAATACCACAGCAGAATAAGTGAGTAGACAGAGTTCAGAGAAAAATGGAGACAAAGAGAGACACATATTGAGAGATAGACAACCCAAATTCTCTGATTGCCAAGCATAATGCACTTACAATTATGGTGATGTCCACCTTTGCGCTTGGTATGTGGAGCTTAGATGGTGATCTAGAGAGACTCTAGATGAAGGGCTTACTAGTGTGCAATTCTCTGTAAAGCTCAACCTGGGCCATGCTTATATAGCTTCTACAAGGGGAGTTGATATAGATAACATAGTCAGGAGATACAAAATAGTCAATAAAATATGCAATCCCACAATATCTCCACACTCTGAAGTCTTTGTCTCAGCCCTATAGGCCAGGAGCTAGGTCCCCTAGCCCCGTAGAGGGAGGCAAGCCCCCTTTTATACTCCCTGCATTAAGGTTCCATGGGGAAACTGCACGATTCCATAGGGGCTTTATTTTCGCCTTGAGTAGCAGCCCAATGGCCCTGACGTTTATGAAATACTTAACCTAATGTATAGCCTCACAAAGATCATCTATAACCATCAATGCTCACACAAAGACCTCATCTAACTTAGAAGTTAAAGTTCCACAAATGTTCGGGCTCTCACAATGGTGGCTCCTCTTAATGGGGCCTTACAACTTCCAGCACCATGGATCATTTGTGTTTAGTTGAGGGTGGAGTATTGAGCATATCTAACAATGATGTCGCAAGCTGTTTCCTATATTCCACCCGACTAAAATCAAGAAGAAATTTTGTGAGTCAACTAACCACAATAGGGTTTCGATATCATATGTAAAAACTTAAATAATAATAAAGAAATGATTAGGCTCATCATCAAAGGATTGTGCCAACAATTTGGATGCAGATCCTGTCATAGAGATCTTGCTAACAATTTGATGCAGGTCCAATACTTCATATAAAATTTACATCCAAAGATAAGATGATTAATATCCTTTGTGTGGTTACAGGCTGTGGGGAAAGTACCGCGTGTAGAAAACCCTGCATCTCCATTGTGCTTTGGTTCAATGCAGCTTCCACTTGAGATTGAGCTTATCTAAGACCAGTCCAATGGTGCCTCTGCTTCCTCCAGAAGAATGGGTGTATCAAGGCTGTATCAACAAATGAGGCCAGGCCCGTAAATTTATTATGGATGAAATCTTTGCCGCCATCAGTAAGACGATCTAAAGATTGCAAGTTGTTAGCATTCCAAGAACGCAGCAGCTGAAGAAGGTCCTGCCAGTTATGAATCCCAGCACTTTGTGCCCTCTGTAGAATGTGCCCGATATATTACATCAGTCTCTTTCAAACTGATTGCATACAAATAACTAAAAGGATACAAATAACAGGTAACTGAAAGGATACAAATAACAGGTAACGAAAAGGATACTCAGCCCTTCAACTCATTGCATACAAATAACTAAAAGGATACAAATAACAAGTAATTAAAAGGATACTCAGCCCGGAATACACCTGCAATTGACAATCAATTGACAAACACGGCAATGGGCCAATATCATTATAATTAGCAACCAATACGCAGAAACTTTAGAGATGGAGCGTATTATTCTCGACACGTGTGACTTTGATGCGTGAAAATAATGTACGAGGCATCGGAAGTGGTTTTGAATTTACGATTCTGATGGCAGCGTGCTCCTGTGCAGCTACTGGTAATCGTCAGGGACGAGTGCCACGTAACTCCGTGAGTCGCGACCCACAGGGATGCACATGCCTAAGTGAGCGAGAATAATGGCTCTGTTATTCTCAGGAGTCGGATGCTCAGAACCCACCATCGTTTACTCGTCTAGTGACAGTTTTTGAGAAGCAACCTTCAAATATGCATCCTGAACCTGAAGGCCATGGATGATGGCAGTCGTCCAAGGTCAACACTGGTGGTCCTGCCTCGGCAGTTGGTACGAGCACCCAATCTCTGATCTCGACCCTCGAGGCACGAGTAGATTTGAAATCGACATAGCTCAATCTGACAGCATTCCACCCGTTTGCGTCGGTGCGACAATGAGTCTATTGAGGGTATACAGCCGAATCTGCTCGTTTTTCGAATACCTCTGTGAGTCTGTGCTCGCACTCACCAACAGTCTCCTGCAATTCGCGATTAGAATATGCCCTTTCCGTTTTGTTTGGAGAGACAGGATTTTAATAGAAACGAAATGAAACGCATCTGTAGCCTCAAGGAAAGGGAAGATGCGTGACCACAAAGACCTGACGCGCGATGGAGATGAAGCAAACATTGATCAGGTGAAGGAGAACGCAGACACCATGCAAAGATGTATAAGGCTTTCGAAGCTTCTCTCGTGTTTTCATTTGCAACCAATTATACCATCAGCAGCGTGTCGATCATATAGATAGTTAATTGCTCGGGTTCATTATGCGGTTAGATGAAATTTTTGAGAAGAATTGTTTCTTCGAGTAGGTTTCCTAGTGCGATTCTGGTATCTTCTGTGTCTTTGATCGTTTGATTTAGCTTTGTTATCTCTGCGTCGGCAACAATCAGTAAATCTTCTTTTGCCTGCATTGCTGCCACTGCCTTATCTCGTTGGCTTGTGATTTCTTCCTGTGCTTGGAGTGTGGCCTGTAATTGCTTTATCTGCTCATGGAGTGCGTGGTTTTCTTCTTTTGCTGCCTGTAACTCTTCCTGGAGGGGGGTGATATCTGCCTCCATCACTTCCAATTTGCATTGGAAGTCATCTCCTGCATTATCTGTGATTTGCTTCAGATGTTGCAGCAGTTGTTGGGATAAGTTAATCAGGAGGCGACCCATAGATTCTAATTCAGAGAAGACTGGAATGGGGTGGGGTGGCAGAGGAGGGCGAGGTTGCGAAGAGGTTGCGGTGAGGAGTTGTTGGGAATTCGGTGGGGAGTAATTGAGGGAGGATGACGAGGATTCAGCATCTTCAGTAGGGCGACTGGGCTGGATGGGATTGCGGGATGGTTCCGATGGGGGAATGGGGTTAACTCGTGGTGGTTTGGGAAGGGCAGAGTCAGTGGTTATTACCTTATCTAATGACTGTTGTTCTGTTTCTGCAATGTTGGCTTCTGTTGATTCGACTGCCTTCAGTAGTTTATCTAGTGCTTCCCGAGCAGATTGCTGCTCATCTACCTGTTGCTCTGATTCTTTTTCGGTTGAAATTGTTTTTGTTTCTGTTCGATCTTGGTGTTCTTGTTGCTCAGTCGATGATTCATTGTGCATTGATGTGGCTGTATCATGGAATGTCTCCTCTTCTTGCTTCTCGTCTTCTTTATCGTCATCTTTATTGTTTCCGACTGAGCCTTGTGCCTCACTTTCGGATGAGCTAATCCTGATGCGTTTCCGGCGGAATAATTGGTTGAGGTCTTATTCATCTTCTTCTTCCTCATCCTCGAGCAGCTGTATCGACTCCTCATGTCGCAGGACGAGCCCCCGTGGTGGTGGTTGTGCTGCGAGGATGGCCGGAAAGAGAAATGAAATAATGTGGGCTAATCTAGATCGAGGGGTAGTTCCTTTATTAACTTGTTTCACTATGGCTACACATTCCTTGTGGATACGGTGAAAGAAAAAGGAGGCGAAGTTGACGGGTTCTTGGGCAGCTAGGTCGATGGCGGAGTAGAAAGGGCGGGATATGCCGTAGGTTCATTTCTGGAGGTTTAGGATAGCGATTAAGAACTGGAGTGCAGTTCTTTCGGGTTCAGGGCGACAGAGGATGGCGTACTCGTTTGATGAATAGCGGGGAAAGAGTGCGGTCATTCGGGCTACGGGGATGCTTGGGCCATTCTCGCGGCCTTGTGGTGTGAGGCGGAAGGCTTCGACAAAGGCTTGGAAGGTTACTACGGTTCCAGATGGTAGGGAGGGGAAGATCCATTTCCGCTCAGCGATGGGGGATTGGGCGATGGTAGGTATGATCTGCGCGAAAAAGGGATGGGCTTCCACTGAGTGCCAAGGAAGCTCAGCGAAGTTGGCCAACCCTCGGATGCGCAGGTATTCTCCTACCTCAGTAGGGATACCATCACAGAAAGCTGCGTAGTTCGCCAATGCTTCCATGGCGCACACAAAAACAGAGCACAACACACGGATACACAGAACACAAAAAACACAAGCACAATCACAAGAACACAATAGCGTTTTTTGGCGCACCCGAAGAGATTAAGTAGAGAGATTACGGTGGGGGGGGGGGGGGGGTAGGAAGTGATGGTTATCATTGTGCGGTGGTGGAATGATACTGCTTTCAATTTGGCGTGCATGCTCGAGTAATTAGTAAGGAGGGCGGCTTATGACAAAAATGTGGCTATTTAAAAAGAAAAGAAAGAACAGAAGGAAAAGTAAAGTAAAAAGAATGCGGTCCACCGCCGAATGTTTTAATGTGGGCTAGCAGCGTGTTGATACGGCCGCAGCTTCGAACCGTTGATTGCTTTTGGAAGTGGATTTCCGGTCAACGTAGTCAACCAAAAAGTTGCTGGACCAGTTTGCTCTGAGATCTTGTAAGGGCCGAACCACCATCATTTGAATTTGCCTGCGGATCTATTTGACTTTGCATTATAGAAAAGGACAAGCTGACCCACCGAAAACACTGGAGTCTTCAGGTTTCGATCATGCGTTCTTGCCTGTCTTAGTTGGACTTCGTGCATGGTTAAAAAACTGAGCCATCGACGCTCGTCTAACTCTCTGAGTGTGTCCAACCGAAATGACAGTGAGTCTTCCGGTAGTAGTTTCTGAGCGATTGCCACTCGTAAACTTGGTATAACTATCTCCATAGGTGCTATTGCTTCTAAGCCATAAGCTAGTTTGAAGGGTGTCAATCCTGTTGTTACCTTGTATGTAGTCCGGTATGCCCATAACACTGCAGGTAGCAGTTGATCCCATCTTTCCGGTGCTTCCATGATCAATTTCCGAAGCATATTTAGTAAAGATTTGTTTGTACTTTCGGCCAAACCATTAGCACGAGGATAATAAGGAGAACTAAATTTATGTGTGACCTGGAATGACTGTGTTAGTGCCTTCATTAAATTGTTTACAAAATGAGTGCCTTGATCTGAGACAATTTCCAGTGGTAAGCCAAAACGTGGAAAGACATCGGTTAGCAGACACTTTGCTACCGTAACGGCTGTAGCAGACCGTAAAGCCTAGGCTTCTGCCCATCTGGTTGCATAGTCTGTACAAGTCAGTATGTAACGGTTGTTACTAAAGATGTTGGAGGTGTAATCGGACCGATAAAATCTAGACCCCATTTCTAGAAAGGTTCCAATGGTAAGATGGGTTGTAGAGGAAAAAGATGACGTTGCAAAGGCTATCCAGATCTTTGACAAGTATCACATTGTTTGACAAACTGTGATATATCTCTGTACATCGTTGGCCACCAGAGACCACTCTGCAGAATTTTCCGGTGAGTTAAGTCTGTTGCAAAATGGCCACCGGAAGGAATCGAGTGAGCCAATGTGATAACTGAGTTAACTTCATGTGGTGGAATATAGCGAAGTAGGATTCCGGTATGATCTACATAATATAGTTCTCCAGCAATTAACCGGAATCCGCGGCTAAAGACTTCAATTTTCCTTTGTACTGCCCTAGAAGTCTGAGATGAAAGGCAACCATCAGTGAGAAAGGTCAAGATCTAATCATAATATGAAAATGGGATAGGTGGGTCTGCAGAATCTTCATTAATTGGTTCTGACACATAAATCGTGGGTGTCGTGTCGTATATGCCCACCGAAGCTTCACCGGAATCTAAGCGGGATAAGAAATCTGCTAAGGCATGTGAACTGTCTGGCCGGTGAATGACTTCGTAGTCGAATTCCTACAAGAGTAGCACCCATCGTGCTAATCGACCACCTAGATGTTGTTGCCGAACTAGATAGACAAGTGCAGCATGATCTACATGAAATGTGAATTTACGGCCCAGCAAGTAATGTCTAAATTTCTTGACTGAATATACTAGCCCTAGACATTCTCTTTCTGTTACAGAGTAATTCTTCTCAGCAGGAGCTAATCTTCGACTTGCATAATACACTCGTCTGAACCATTTATCAATTTTGTTGCATCAATACACTTCCTATTGCTATATCTGAAGCATCAACAAATACATGAAATGGGTGATCCCAGTTCGGCGGTTGTAAGATAGGAACTTGTGTTAATAAATGCTTTAACTGATCAAATGCTATCTGGCATTCCTGGGTCCATTCAAATTGTCGAGGAGTCTTGGTGATTAGCTTGTTTAGTGGTATAGCCAGATGAGCAAGCCACCGTAAGTGTCTCCCACGCCACCGTACTTGGCCCATAAAGCGCATGACTTCTTTTGGAGTAACGCGCACCGGAGCTTCTAGTACTGCCAAAATTTTATCTGGATCTACTTGGATACCTTGTGCAGATACAATGTGGCCAAGTAACTTGCCACATGAAACCGCAAACACAGATTTTTTCGAGTTCAAGCAGAGTCTATACTCTCTGCATTTCTGAAAGCAGCACCGTAAATGGAACATGTGTGCTATCATCTTACCGAAAATTGAAAAATCGTCGAGATATACTTGCATAAAGGAAGTGAGGTAAGGAGAAAATATCTCTTGCATACATCTTTGAAATGTGCTTGGTGCGTTTCTCAATCCAAACCACATTACCGTACAAGCAAAGACACCCCAGTTGGTAATAAATGCAGTTTTTGGTATATCTTCTTCGGCCATTCTCACTTGGTTGTAGCCACTGTATCCATCTAGAAATGAATACATCTCGTGGCCTACTACTCTATCAAGCATGGTATCCAAAAAGGGGATTGGAAAGGGATCCGGTACGGTTGCTGCGTTTAATTTCCGGTAATCTACACAGATTCGCAATTGCTTGTTTTTCTTTGGTACAATCACAATCGGAGAGATCCATTCAGCATGCTCTACTGGCACGATGAATCCGACTTTTAATAATCTATCAAGTTTTGCCTTTACCTGAGATGCAGAATGGGGATTCATCCGGTAGCTGGTTTGCTTTATCGGCCTTGCTTCTGGCTTCAGCATGACCCTGTGCTGATAGATGCGGGGGTCCAATCCTTTCATGTCTTTGTAGTCCCATGCAAAGACGTCAGTGAATTCTCGGAGTAGCTGGACTAAACCTGCTTGAAATGTTTCCGGTAAGTTTTGCTTTATCTTCACAGGACGCGGATGATCTTCATCTCCTAAATTGTAAGTGATCAGCTGATCTTCAGAGACATAGAACTGTTGATGTTTCTCTGTGTCGTCTATTGGTTTAAAAAGTTGCTGGAGTTCATCGTCATGTGTCGAAACAATGTCTTCCTTCTTAGCCTCTTCTGTGATGGGTATTACTGTATAGACTGAAGCGTTCCAATTATCTACAACGGACTGTAGATCAACAGTCCCCAACGAAATTAAGTCAGCATTATTCTTTAGAAATTCTTCTTCTTTATCATCTGACAATCCATCTAGCATATGGACTGGTTCAGCAAAATACGGTCTAGCGTGTAGCTCGCAAGGTTGTATAGCATCTAATTTTACCACATATCTACGATTGGCATCTTTAAACGTAAGCTCTTGTGCAGACCAGTCCTGTATTACCTTCGCATGCTTCAGCCAAGGTCGGCCAAAAAGAAGGTTGTAATCCAAAGTGGATTCCGGCAGATCTAGTATAACAAAGGTCATTTTAAAGGTCGTACCTTGCAAAGTGATGGGTACATTCCGCACAACTCCTACGGGATGGACTCTTAATTGATCTGCCATTCTGACAAAAAATTGAACTGGTTTGATTTTGGTCCATCCTAACCTTTTGCATAATGCCGTAGTCGCAATGTTAACACCAGAGCCTCCATCAATTAATACCTGCGTAATCTTATGATTCTTATACCATACTGTAATCAAGGGGACTGAATCATCGACCGTAGAATCAGGTTCCGGTTGAACTGCTGCTGTCGCTGGAATACAAGAAGGCACCGGACTGAACTGTTGTTGGAACTGTTGTCGAATTCTAGGTACTAATGCCAGTAGTTGGCCCAGAGGCAGAGTGATAGATGCCTTAGATAGGATTTCCCAGGCCTGTTGAGATTGATTGACAGGCTCTAATGATGTTGAAGTTGATGCCTCTGCTGATGCAAAGGTGTCTACGGTTGGTAATGTATCTGCTGCTGATGATGTCCCCGTTGTTGACTCCCGTTGTTGTGTTCCTTCCTTTGTTGACGATGGCTAGGTTACCGGAATAGGCTCTCGGAAGACTGGTGGTTCTGTTGTGGTCCATTGACTAGCCTTGTCGTACATTCTGTGTTGTTCACGTATCCCTGGTTCAAACATTTTTGTTGCTAGTTGCAGTTGTTTACCGGATTGGGTCTGAACTGCAGCAGCCTGTGTTTCCACCGGTGTGATTTGTACCATGTTGGCCATTGGATTTTGACGTTCCTTCTTCCTTTGATCATACTCAGCTGCATCCTTGCAAAATCTCCTAATATGTCCATACTCACCACAAAAATGGCAGCGCTGTCGTCGAGATTTTCTCTCCTCTCTCACTTATGAAGGCCTACAAAAAACATATTTGGTGAAGGTAGCCGGAATTCCCCGAGAAGTCCAGGATGCATCAAGGATGTCAAAGGAAGCTCACATACAAAGTTTCAAAGAAATCAAGAAAGTCCATGGTAGCGGTCAAAGCTGGTCAAAGTTGGGAAATTAGGGCAAAAATTTCATTGTCACCAAATTAGATGAAAATCCATATACTTGTAAAGATTGTCAAAGGCAGTCTATAGCCCAAATTTCAGCAGAAAATGGATTTGGTAGCACATTGATATGCTAAATATATTTTTACAAAATGAACATAGCATATCAATGTGCTACCAAATCCATTTTCTGCTGAAATTTGGGCTATAGACTGCCTTTGACAATCTTTACAAGTATATGGATTTTCATCTAATTTGGTGACAATGAAATTTTTGCCCTAATTTCCCAACTTTGACCAGCTTTGACCACTACCATGGACTTTCTTGATTTCTTTGAAACTTTGTATGTGAGCTTCCTTTGACATCCTTGATGCATCCTGGACTTCTCGGGGAATTCCGGCTACCTTCACCAAATATGTTTTTTGTAGGCCTTCATAAGTGAGAGAGGAGAGAAAATCTCGACGACATTCGCCCCCACTAAACCTGCGATTCCTCCGGAAGCGCCACTCTAGCATCTGTGAAAAACAAAATGTTCCAGGCATCAAATTCTTTTATAGGCAACATAAGAAACATGGAAGGAAAATTGATTATATGCATGAATTAGTAGGTAATGTGACATGAAGCAAAATTTGCATGAAAGAAAGAATTGAAACAGGCAACATGAATATGCATGAACAAATAGGCAACATATATGCAAATGAACAAGCAACATTGGCAACAAGAAAGAAAAAAAACAAGCATCAATATGAAGTGGAAGTGGATGTATTGAGTCGTTTTAAGCATCAGTTCCTCTCATCTTGAAGAAAATTTTGTACCTTTTTCATAAAGCAATCTACCTTAAATATGATTATAAACAAAGATTTAAGATTTTCAAGAGACATCTTTCATCTTTAGCTTATTTTAGATCAACTCCTTTCCTACATAAATATGAATATGCTCTTTCTCTAATAACATGCAAGGAAATCTAACTAAACTCCACTAATGCATAAATCTGCTTATATAGCCCGTGATTTATTCGACTATGCCTCTTTATCCTCCTTTGGCTTGCTCTTTTTTTTTTTCGATGATGATGATGATGATTCGGCAACTTTATGGTTACGATCACTTTTTTGGGGTGGAAGAAAGTGTAAACTTCTTGGTAAAGTGAAGATTTTTTTGTTTTGTTTTTTTTTTTTTTTGACGAGGAAAAATTAAACCCCGATACAAGGTACAACCATTTTTGATGACGGAGAACAGTCGTTTAAACTCCGATACAAGTGCTGTGAGATGGACTAAGGATGTAGAAACATGCAATAGCAGGAGATAGGATTTCAACAGTTATGCTTTCGATACAAGATACATATGCATGTTTATATATGAAAGTCTTGTCACCAAAATAAACCTCCAAATCTACATGCCCTATCTTTCCACAATCCTAGATTATAATCAATTTCTTAGTAGATAAGTTACTACTTAAGATACAATTTTACACAAGTAGAGAAATCATCATTTGCCTTTTTTTTGACTCAAGTGATGTGGATATGCAATGCAATGCAATGCAAAGACTGAAAAAAAACATCCATGTTATAAAATAAAATAAAATAAAATATAAAAAAAAAACATTAATTTTCAAGTTCATGTTGCTTTGTTTTTTTTCAAGTTCATTCTATTTTTTTAAATGTGGAGGTGAACGCAATCTGGGTGGATCGGGTTCGGTCGTGGCACACACAGGGTGTATGAAGCTAATGAATGTTGGAAGGTTTAAAGATGTGAAGGTGAAATTAATGTTGAGTATGGAGAAGAGAGAGATGTTGAAATGATTATGGGAATAGGAATGTAGGAGTGCAAGTTAGATTTATGAACATGAATGATAAGAATGAAAGAGAACCATACATACGAATGAAATTTGGAAGGAAGAATGGTCCATTGAAGGAGCTTCTTAAACACTTCCTAATTCCAATCCATATGCATAGTCTTCTTTGGATGATATGTATGCATGACGAGAATAGATGGAACCCTTACACATAAACCAGTTTCGAAAGGAAGAATGGTCCAATATTGGAGCTTCTTATACACTTTCAGAAACTAATCAATATGTATGGGTATGTATGGATTATATGCATGCAAGTGAATTATGATGATAGAGTTTACTCACAAGCTCAAAGAAACATCCTCACTGGTTCAACGCAATACTGCGGAGCCTTCTCACACATAGAAGAAATAGAAGACATGTAAAAATACTTAAGAGACTGAGAGAGGAGACAAGAGACAAGTGACAAGTGACATGAATTAAAAGGATTTGAATTAAGTTACATGTAAAATATCGTCGTGGTACGTCATGCTAAGCAGTCTACTGATCAAAGGTGGTTCCGACCCTCAAACCATGACAGTTCAACCGAATGTCACACGTAAGAAGGTGAGTTCCACTCTAGTGATCCTATGTCTGTCTAGGCTCATAACGTCTAACTAAAGAAGTCTAAGACTCATTAAAATCAGCTCTAACTCACTCACACGCTCCACCGAGGGTGAGTCAAGATAGAGATGCTGGTTTCAAGAGCCTATCCTAGATAGGAGTTCTAACTTAAATTTGAAACTAGGTTCTATACTCATACTAGCTCACCTTGGATCCTCACTCGCTCAACCGAGGGTGATCGTCTCAAGGAAACCGTAAGCTAGCATGAGCCCTATGGATGCCTAACAATGATGCTCTAGGAGTTTGGAGGGGGGTTTATATAGTTTTCTGAATGAATTTGGGCCCTTGGATCTAGAGAAATCAACTCTCAACTCTAGGATCACTACTTTCGATTACAACCATTTGATTAATCAAATCAATGGCTTGGAATTGTTCTTTCTATCAAATCTAGTGTAAAGGAGTGAAATTTAGGCGCCCTCATTCTCCACCATTGGATCTGGGGATGATCTGGACCGTCGGATCAGTGCTGACATCAATTCGGATAAGATAAGCCACTATTTTTGGAGAAATGCTGCATTATTGATCTTTGATTGTAAAAAAGGTCTTCTTTTATGGAAAAAATTCGTGGATCCTCCTTCCTTTATGCTTTAGTGCATCTCCACCCTTGAATATGAGCTCATCTTGACCGTACAACATGGTTCAATCATATTTTGACATGTGGCAGACATTCAAGCCTTCAATTTTCTTATTCTAGAAAACTACGGTGACCTTGAAAACTGGACTTTGTGCTCTTTGACCCTCCAAAAAGTCTTTGATGAAGATGAAACATTGTAGGACTATGTTTCCAAAGATCTCCTTCAGGAATATGTAGAAAAAACTCCCATCTGAATCTAACTTGTACAAGTTTGACTACATTTGGAAGCTTGCAAGGTGGCATTAAGGTGTCTAGGAAGCTCGGATAGCCTTGAAAATTTGTACAAATATGTAGCCACATATGATCTTTATACATGCCAAACCATATGGCTAACATAATTTTCTATACAAGAATTTGTAGGGTCAAACTAGAAAAATTACATTTTTACAAAATGAACATAGCATATCAATGTGCTACAAAATCCATTTTCTGCTGAAATTTGGGCTATAGACTGCCTTTGACAATCTTTACAAGTATATGGATTTTCATTTAATTTGGTGACAATGAAATTTTTGCCCTAATTTCCCAACTTTGACCAGCTTTGACCGCTACCATGGACTTTCTTGATTTCTTTGAAACTTTGTATGTGACCTTCCTTTGACATCCTTGATGCATCCTGGACTTCTCGGGGAATTCTGGCTACCTTCGCCAAATATGTTTTTTGTAGGCCTTCACAAGTGAGAGAGGAGAGCAAATCTCGACGACATTCGCCCCCACTAAACCTGCGATTCCTCCGGAAGCGCCACTCTAGCATCTATGAAAAACAAAATGTTCCAGGCATCAAATTCTTTTATAGGCAACATAAGAAAGATGGAAGGAAAATTGATTATATGCATGAATAAGTAGGTAACGTGACATGAAGCAAAATTTGCATGAAAGAAATAATTGAAACAGGCAACATGAATATGCATGAACAAATAGGCAACATATATGCAAATGAACAAGCAACATTGGCAACAAGAAAGAAAAAAAACAAGCATCAATATGAAGTGGAAGTGGATGTATTGAGTCGTTTTAAGCATCAGTTCCTCTCATCTTGAAGAAAATTTTGTACCTTTTTCATAAAGCAATCTACCTTAAATATGATTATAAACAAAGATTTAGGATTTTCAAGAGACATCTTTCATCTTTAGCTTATTTTAGATCAACTCCTTTCCTACATAAATATGAATATGCTCTTTCTCTAATAACATGCAAGGAAATCTAACTAAACTCCACTAATGCATAAATCTGCCTATATAGCCCGTGATTTATTCTACTATGCCTCTTTATCCTCCTTTGGCTTGCTCTTTTTTTTTTTTTTTTTTTTGATGATGATGATGATTCGGCAACTTTATGGTTACGATCACTTTTTTGGGGTGGAAGAAAGTGTAAACTTCTTGGTAACATGTAGCAACTTTTTTTTTTTTTTTTTTGATGACGGGGAAAAATTAAACCCCGATACAAGGTACAACCATTTTTGATGACGGAGAACATTCGTTTAAACTCCGATACAAGTGCTGTGAGATGGACTAAGGATGTAGAAACATGCAGTAGCAGGAGCTACGATTTCAACAATTATGCTTTCGATATAGGATACATATGCATGTTTATATATGAAAGTCATGTCACCAAAATAAACCTCCAAATCTACATGCCCTATCTTTCCACACATCCTAGATTATAATCAATTCCTTAGTAGATAAGTTACTACTTAAGATACAATTTTACACAAGTAGAGAAATCATCATTTGCCCTTTTTGACTCAAGTGATGTGGATATGCAATGCAATGCAAAGACTGAAAAAAACATGCATGAAACAAGCATGGAAAAAAAAAGAATGAACTTGAAAAAAAACAAAGCAACATGAACTTGAAAATTAATGATTTTTTTTTTTTTAATTTTTTTATAACATGGATACTCCTGTTTATGAATCGGCCTCATTGTTGTCATCTTCTTCAATGTCCTCATCCAAAATGTACTTGTCATTATCACGCTTCTTGAATAACTTTATCCTTTTACCTGCAATCAAAGTTTTTAGTGCAACACCATTTAATTCACAAAGAGCATACATACCATTGTTGTTGACTTTTGATACTATGTATGGCCCAAACCACCGTTGAGTGAGCTTTTTGCGTGCATCATATTGAGAGTCAAATGTACTATCATAAATGAGCACCCAATCTCCTACTTCAATTGGCTTAGGACGCAGTCGATGAGTTTTATCAAAATAATGCTTATTCTTCATTCTAGATTCTCTTAATTTTTCAACAGCATCATCAAGTCTTAATTTACCTTGTTCTAACTGTTTAACACGCAAACTCAAAAAATCATCAGTAGACATGTTTTCAGACCAAGGCAAATTTGACCATGCAGAAATATGAGACTGAATTGGAAACAATGGTTTTTGACAGTACATGAGTTCAGCAGGCATATATCCAGTAGTACGTGTGCATGTCATTCTATCTGCCCAAAGTGCAAAAGGTAAGAATCTAGGCCATTGTTTGATGTCACCGTTACATGCTTTAGATATGGCTTTCACAATAGGTGGATGCCCTCTCTCTATTTTACCATTAGCCTCTGGGTTATATGCAGTAGTGAGAGACAAACGAATATCGTGACGCTCAAAGGACTCTTTAGCTTCTCTCGCATTTAACTCTCCACGATCGGCAACTACTTTCTCTATGTACCCAAAGCGACTTATGACATCTTCAAGCAAGAATTTGCAAACATTGTAAGTGGTCTTAGATCGTAGTGCACGTCCCTCTACATGATTAGTTAAGTCTTCTCTTGCAAGTACAATGTAACGCATTTTGTCGATACCTTTAGGCATAGTTACAAGATCTACTACCCACTTGTAGTGAATACAAGGTGGATAAGTAGGATGCAACGGATCTCTATGTTTGACTGATGAATGAAGTTGACAAGTAGAACATGTAGAAACATAGCTACTAATGTCAACATACATCCTAGGCCAATAATAGGTACTTCTAATTTTTTCATATGTTCCAAAAAATCCTTTATGACCGGCCCATAATGTCTAATGCATTTCCTTCATTACTTGCAATTGAAGACCTCGTTTTCCCAGGACTCGTTGTGGATTCTTAACCTTACCCTTAGCATGTCTCCAAAGATAACCATTACATAGGAAAAAGTTATAAGCTCGTTTCCTAATGTTACGGAATCTATTCGTAGTCCAGCTAGGTAATGGTTGTAGTGTACTGAGATACTTTCCTATGTCTCTCCATTCATCTTCGTACTCAGACTCATGAAATTTCTCATACTCATATATATGTGGAACATAGTCAACTAAATTCACATTCTTTATTAGATCACTTTCAAGATCATCATCAAATCTAGCTCTCGATAACATATTAGCAACTGAGTTTGACTTACCTGAAATATGAACTAACTCAGGATTTATGAACTTAATATATGAGATCCATCTAAGCATGGCTATATCACGAGATGAACAATTGGTTATCATTCCAATGAGAGGCAAACAATCGGTCTCAACTTTGACATTTGCACCAATGAAATATTCTTTGTCTATTTTCAAAGCTGTTACCATACCCCATAGTTCTCGTTTGATCTGTGGATATTTTCGTTGTGTTTCATGTAGAATTTTGGCACCAAACCTAATTGCATATCTATTCCCTTCACTATCGTCTTGACTTATGACCCAACCTATACCAATAGGACTAGTATCAACAGTCAATATAATAGGTTTGTTAGCAGAATAGTCTACACGCTTAAGGATGGGAGCTTCAAGCAATAATTTCTTCAATTTACGCATAGCTTGAGTGTGTTTGTCAGTCCAAATAAATTTTCGTTTCTTCCTCAACAAGTCATAAAGACAATCAGCAACATGAGCAAAGTGTGGGATCCAAATAACATAAAAGATACAAGCACCAAGAAATCTACGTACCTCACTCACGTTGTTACATGTTTCAGAAATCTTGCTAATGGCATCAACTTTTTGTGGGTATGGCTTTCGACCATAATGGCCACATAAATGTCCAACAATAAGCACCTCGTTGACACCAAAAACAGATTTCTCTATGGAAAATGTGAGACCTACCTCTTCAAATCGTTGAAATATTCTTTCACAATCAGAGATATGGTCAAGAACAAATTTACGACATCCAGATGAATCTAAAGTAATGTCCTTTACACGTTCCTCACTCCCTTTAATTGGAATATCATCAATGAATGGCATAGTTATATGAGGGATAAAATCATGTAAGACCACATTCATAGCACTCATCATATGAGCCACAGAATTAGTCGCTCCTTGAGGTAAAGTACACATTCGCACTAAGCCTAAAGGAGTTTTCATTGTGGTTATGTCACGACTATCAATTGCTAATTGGAATTGGTCATATCCAGAATATAAATTACCCATTGAATAGATAGAATGTCCTGAAAATGATTCAGCAAACTCATCTACAATGGGTCCTGTTCCTACATTCCTTATGGTGACTTTATTGACGGGTCGGAGATCTTGAATAAAACGTAGTTTCCCATTCTTTTTAGGCACAGTGAACCATCTGTTTGAGTAAGGTGCAAAAGATGGCTCTAAAATTCTCATGTTTATCTTCTCCTTAAGTAGTTTCATTAGCTCAGGTAAGTGAGCCTTTGGAACACGTATAGGACGAAGATTCCATGGAATATGTGGAATAGTAAAGATTATCATGGGTGCAACTAGCTTAGGATCTACACAACCAATCTCATGAGGATACATAGTAAAGGCTTTTCCTTGGCTACGTATGACTCTCTCAAATTTATCTCTCTCTGCTGGCAAAAGAAAGTCATCATCTCTACCAATTTTCACTTGTTTGATTGTCTCATCCGTGAATGTATGTCCTATGTTTTTCTTATCCCGAAGAATTGGATCATTTTTCACATCAATAATTTTTTCATTACTTCCTTGAGGTAATGGTTGAGCTATGGGTTTGATTTTTTTGTCTGCAGTTTTGTACTTTGTTTCAACTAAGGCATCATGTGTTTGGTTAAATTTTGAGCACTTGTCAACATTGAGAGCATACTCTTGGATTAGAGCATACTCATCAAGGGAAGAAATCAGAATAATATGGGAATTAGAATTTTGTTGAAGACATAACTCTAACTCCTCAAGAGTAGAGAAACAATGAGATGTCTCAATCACATGCTCAATGTTCTCATCATGTTCCATGATTTTGTTGTTTTTATAATTTTTTGGGTTTTTTGGATAAAAGACTTGGACAATTGACTCTTATGAAGAAAATCTAATCTAGAATGTGGAAAACAAAGTGACAAACTATTGTACATGTTGGTTGGATGCGAGATGTCGAACCAATATCCACTGTTGTCCCGCTCAACAATGGATTCTATCCGAAATTTTGATCATATGTAGCTCCAAACATGAATCGAGGTGCACAATCACTACAAGCATGCTCATGACCCTGAGTAACAATAGGTTTCTTTCTAATTGACAATCGATTCCTAGGATGATTCACTCCTACTGTCATGACTTGAAGTGATTGCATTCCATCCTTAGACTTAAATCTAGCATAGGTAGACCCATCATCCATGGCTTTAGTTTCCATACGACTCTCACAAATAAAGGGTTGACCTAAGAGAACTTCATAGGAGCAATTATCTTGAATAAAAAAGTGAAACTCTTCTGTGATTCCTCCTATGGATATGGGCACACTAGCACAAGCTCCATACAGGGTACCTACACCATTATCTGCAGTTCTCATAAGCCATCCACAATCTTTATCTATGGGCCATCGAAACTTATCATAGACTTCTCTTGAAATCACATTGATTTCAGAGCCGGAATCTACTAATGCATTTACAGTGATAGTGTTCTTATCATTTCCTATTTTAACATGCATCTCTGATGTACCTCTAGACCAAAATGTTCTTTTAAAGTGACTTTCAGGATTGTTTTCATGATTTTCATGGTCAGGTTGAATAGGTCCTAAGAAATTTTTATTAACATTTACTTCATCATCATCAAAGTCCTCTTCATCAGATTCATCAAAGTTTAAGGCTTCATTCATAGCTTGATCTTGATCTAGAGAATCTTGCATCTCAGTATCTAGATTAAGCGGAAACCTCTTCCTTTTAATTAGACCGATAAAGTTATCTTTAAAAACAGGCTTTGCAATAGAGAAAACTTGTTCTAAAGACATAGTCACTTGACTCTTAAGCAAAATGTCATCTAAAATTTCCATAGGATCTATTTTTCTCTCAATTTCTGAAATCAAGATGGCTTTAGGTTTTCTCTTTGGTTTCTTTTGTTTTTGCTCAGGATCTTGTTTTTCTTCATGTTCTCGTGTTTGGTCTTCAGTTTGTTTTGATTGTTCTGGTTTATCTAAAGGCTTTGGTTCTGTTTTTCTTTGCTTTGTCTTCTTCCCTTTTTGTTTCTCCTCTTGTTTTTGTTCATTGGGTTCTGATTCTTGTTTTTTATCTTTAGATTGTGATGTTTCTCCTTGCTCTATGATTGTTTCTATTCCCTCTGAGGTTTGTTTTCGAGTCACTCTTCTTTCACTAGGCTCAGCTTCATCTCTTTTTCGTTTTTCTTCTACATTGGATATGTGAGAAATAAGAGATTGATCTTCTATCGGTGACTCCCAAGCCGTTATTCTCCTAATCTCATCCCGTGCTCTTACTAAAGCCTCTATGGAAAAATCACCTTCCTTTGTAGGTTTACTTGATTCTACTTGTTGTTCATCAAGAGCTTCTAGTTTCACTCCTCTAGTTCCTACGTCCATTATGGTTATATTTTCATAATGTTTTTTCATTCCTCCCTTACCATAATTTCCTTGCAAAGGTAGCCTAGATCGATAGTCACAGATTTTCTTGTCTATGTCTATTACTAGTCGTTGCTCCTTAGCATCCTTCAATAGTTCGCAATCTCTCAAAAAGTGCTCTAACGAATCACACCAAGGACACCTACGAGGGCCACACACAAAACCATTTTGATTTTGAGGATTTTGAATAACTTGTGATGGGAAATTTTGAAATTGAGGATTTTGTTGATAAGGTATTGCTTGAACAGGATAATTAGGATTTTGATAAGGCAATTGATGTATTTGAAGAGCTTGGGGAGCAACATGTGGTACTTGAGGTGCAAGAGGAGCTTCCATATTATACGGTTGATGATTTTGAAAATTTTGATTTTGAGGATTTTGAAAAGCTATTTGAGAAGCTTGAGGATACAGGTTTTGATACATTTGAGGATTTTGCACATGAGGATGAGGATTTTGCATTGAAGGATTATGCATGGGAGGATTATGCATTGGAGGAACTTGATATGCTTGAGTAGGAGCTACTTGTGGATTTTGATTGGTAGCTATAACATGTTGATTAGGCTCTTGAAAAGTCATTGGGTTCATTTGATTTTGGAAAGTTTTGGTGTAATTAGATTGTAAAGCATCTATAGTCTTGGCCAAATTGGATTGTGTAGCAATAAGACTTTCCATTTGCTTAGTGAGAATATCCACTTGAGATTGTTCAACTACACTTTTATTTGGCTCTACTTTAAAACCTTGAGTAGGCTCCATCATTTGAGGAATAGGAGTAGAGTCAAAAAGCATAGCATGGGATTGTTCTCTAAATTGCTCCTTAATTTGTGGAAGGCTAGTTTGAGGAAGACTAGTTTGCTCATAAAGCATGGATTGTCTTTGATGTCTATGGGCTACAGCCTCTACTACTTTACGCACTTTTTGCCAATTGTCAGTAATACCATAGCGCTTATCTGGTTCTTCTAATCGCCGTTCAACTTCCCTACAAGTTTCAGGATGAAGAAGCTTAAGAAAATTGATCACAAGATCAGGTTCCAAAGTTATCTTATCCTCATCAGGAAGTTGTTCATAGCGTCTAATATACTCATTTTGTAAGTGAGTAATAGAGCTACTAGGCTTTGGAGAATTGACCCATCGTAAGAATCCATCTCGATTATGTTGGCTATAATCTTCAAGATAGAATTCTTTGAGCATCTCCTTTCTAAAATCACTCCAAGGAAGACTATCATATTGAGTGACACGGTTTATGATAGAGCTATCAACAATTCGTTCAAAGAATGATATCAAAAGATCTTCAGGAAGACCAAAAATCATAGCTTGCTCTTCAAACAAATCTAAGTAGCTTGTGATGTTGATGCCATTGAATTTTCCCTTCTCTCTCAACATAGAAGAGACTATTCTTTGGCCTTGTTTCTCAACAATAAGGGATTTGAATCCTTCCTCCATCTTATGTGAAATAAGCAAGTGATGCACGATGCTCTAGATCTCTCACAAATGCGTTTACTTCACGACGAAGATGTGCACGATACTGTGAGAAATCTAGTGCAACACTCAAGACTGATGATGATGATATGATGAGGATGAAAAATATGAAACAAAGGATATGGATCACAACCTCCCAACAAGATCAGAAGCAAATGCCACCAAGCATTTCACGTCGGGTTCAAATGTGGAGGTGATCGCAATCCGGGTGGATCGGGTCCGGTCGTGGCACACACAGGGTGTATGAAGCTAATGAATGTTGGAAGGTTTAAAGATGTGAAGGTGAAATTAATGTTGAGTATGGAGAAGAGAGAGATGTTGAAATGATTATGGGAATAGGAATGTAGGAGTGCAAGTTAGATTTATGAACATGAATGATAAGAATGAAAGAGAACCATACATACGAATGAAATTTGGAAGGAAGAATGGTCCATTGAAGGAGCTTCTTAAACACTTCCTAATTCCAATCCATATGCATAGTCTTCTTTGGATGATATGTATGCATGACGAGAATAGATGGAACCCTTACACATAAACCAGTTTCGAAAGGAAGAATGGTCCAATATCGGAGCTTCTTATACACTTTCAGAAACTAATCAATATGTATGGGTATGTATGGATTATATGCATGCAAGTGAATTATGATGATAGAGTTTACTCACAAGCTCAAAGAAACATCCTCACTGGTTCAACGCAATACTGCGGAGCCTTCTCACACATAGAAGAAATAGAAGACATGTAAAAATACTTAAGAGACTGAGAGAGGAGACAAGAGACAAGTGACAAGTGACATGAATTAAAAGGATTTGAATTAAGTTACATGTAAAATATCGTCGTGGTACGTCATGCTAAGCAGTCTACTGATCAAAGGTGGTTCCGACCCTCAAACCATGACAGTTCAACCGAATATCACACGTAAGAAGGTGAGTTCCACTCCAGTGACCCTATGTCTGTCTAGGCTCGTAACGTCTAACTAAAGAAGTCTAAGACTCATTAAAATCAGCTCTAACTCACTCACACGCTCCACCGAGGGTGAGTCAAGATAGAGATGCTGGTTTCAAGAGCCTATCCTAGATAGGAGTTCTAACTTAAATTTGAAACTAGGTTCTATACTCATACTAGCTCACCTTGGATCCTCACTCGCTCAACCGAGGGTGATCGTCTCAAGGAAACCGTAAGCTAGCATGAGCCCTATGGATGCCTAACAATGATGCTCTAGGAGTTTGGAGGGGGGTTTATATAGTTTTTTGAATGAATTTGGGCCCTTGGATCTAGAGAAATCAACTCTCAACTCTAGGATCACTACTTTCGATTACAACCATTTGATTAATCAAATCAATGGCTTGGAATTATTCTTTCTATCAAATCTAGTGTAAAGGAGTGAAATTTAGGCGCCCTCATTCTCCACCATTGGATCTGGGGATGATCTGGACCGTCGGATCAGTGCTGACATCAATTCGGATAAGATAAGCCACTATTTTTGGAGAAATGCTGCATTATTGATCTTTGATTGTAAAAAAGGTCTTCTTTTATGGAAAAAATTCGTGGATCCTCCTTCCTTTATGCTTTAGTGCATCTCCACCCTTGAATATGAGCTCATCTTGACCGTACAACATGGTTCAATCATATTTTGACATGTGGCAGACATTCAAGCCTTCAATTTTCTTATTCTAGAAAACTGCGGTGACCTTGAAAACTGGACTTTGTGCTCTTTGACCCTCCAAAAAGTCTTTGATGAAGATGAAACATTGTAGGACTATGTTTCCAAAGATCTCCTTCAGGAATATGCAGAAAAAACTCCCATCTGAATCTAACTTGTACAAGTTTGACTACATTTGGAAGCTTGCAAGGTGGCATTAAGGTGTCTAGGAAGCTCGGATAGCCTTGAAAATTTGTACAAATATGTAGCCACATATGATCTTTATACATGCCAAACCATATGGCTAACATAATTTTCTATACAAGAATTTGTAGGGTCAAACTAGAAAAATTACATTTTTACAAAATGAACATAGCATATCAATGTGCTACAAAATCCATTTTCTGCTGAAATTTGGGCTATAGACTGCCTTTGACAATCTTTACAAGTATATGGATTTTCATCTAATTTGGTGACAATGAAATTTTTGCCCTAATTTCCCAACTTTGACCAGCTTTGACCAGCTTTGACCGCTACCATGGACTTTCTTGATTTCTTTGAAACTTTGTATGTGACCTTCCTTTGACATCCTTGATGCATCCTGGACTTCTCGGGGAATTCTGGCTACCTTCGCCAAATATGTTTTTTGTAGGCCTTCACAAGTGAGAGAGGAGAGCAAATCTCGACGACAGCGCGGTGGTGGTAAATTGGGATTTTCCGGTGGTGGTCCATTCTGCCAGTGGTTTGCATTATAGTTGTTATTCCTCTGTCCTCGGTAATTTCGATATCCTTGCTGCTGGTTGTTTCTCATTTGTGGAGGCACATAATGGTTGGCTGGCTGTCCTTGTTCCTGGATAATTGCATTGACAATCGTTGTTCCCTGTACTCTAGCGTTGTATGAGCAGTTTTCGGTGGTGTGTCCAGCAGTGTTGCAGATAGCGCAGAATGTCTGATTAAGTGCACAATTGGCACTAGTATGTCCTGAATTTTTGCATGTGATGCAGTATACTTGTCTGGTCATATCTTCGGCAACATTTTTGTTTGTTTTTAACCACTCCAGATCTTCTGTAAATCCGCCGACTTTGTTTTCCAGTTGCAGAGTCATTGCGATGACTGCATCGAGGGTCATGGCTCTGACACATCTTATGATCATGATCTGCTTAAGTTGTGGAGTCAAGCCATTGATGAACCACTGAGTGATAATGTCATCTGGTAAGTTAGCATGGGCCGGTGGTAGCTGCCTTAAGTGTGTTCTGAAGAGAGTAGCATACTCCTGTACGGTTTGATTTGCCTTCTGTCTGTTGTTCTGTAGATAGTCAAAAATTTCGGCTGGATTCTTTTTTAGCCTGAATCGCTGCAAAAAAGCATCTCGGACTGCTTCGTAGGTGCCGAAGTGATTAATATCATATTCTGTAAGCCATCTAGCTACTTCATTGACCAGTGTGGCTTGAAAGACAATAGCCTTATAAGCTGGATCCGATGGATGGTTGAGAACTGCGTAGCTTATCTCAAAAGTGCGTACGTGAGCATCCGGATCATCTCCTGGGAATCCACCAAACTTCGTGTACGTCACTCCTGTTGGAGTCGGCCTAGGTGGACATAACTGTTGTTGTTGTTGTTGTCCATTCATCGTGAGTGTATTATATCTTCCTTCTGTATCTCGGGGCTGAATATCTGCACTATCGGAATCTGTATCGTCGGATGGTGCACTTTCTGGTGCGATGATCTTGCTTAATATGCTTCGAATCTCTGTTTCGAACTGCTTTCCTTCCTTCTTGATGTCCAGTGTATGGGAACTCGCTTCCAAGCGCGGTGGTTGGACTGAAGATTCAGCAGAAAATGCTAAACCGTCATCGAAAAACTGTGATTCTCTTATCGAAATATCACCGGAATGAACCGAAATTATGCCCGAATACGGTATTTTTTCGCCTTCCTCGATTTCTTTGACTAGAGTGCTTCTAATCGTAGATAAATCCGAATCTTTTTCCAAGATTGTTAAACTAGTTTCCAACTGCGTCTTGGTAGGTTCTGGAATTACTATATCTTCGACAGACTGTGCCGAAATAGTACCGGAATGTACCAGAGGCGTAACACGTTCCATCGGAATATGACCGGAATCAGTTCTGTCATTCTTAACTTTCTTGACAATTGGGTCAGACCTAGTTGTACTCCTACCTCCCAAACTTGGCTTTAGTACATTAAGTACTCCAGACTGATGGTTCTTGGGATACGTTTCACCGGATCGAGTAACCGACATGTATCATCTTTTGTACTAATCGCGTAGTAAAATAGTTTGCAACAATCTGGTTCTGTTGCTACTTCCAATCGAACGATAATCTGGATGTTCGATTCTGACAGACTACTGGCAATCTTGATGCCATCTTCCCACAGACGGCGCTAAATATTAAACGTAAAACAGTGTTTCACCGTAAAATGTGTTAAAATTTAAGTATCATTACTCACTGGCCGAAAGGCGTTACCAGACCAGCGTGGGTTCTTGGGAGTGGTAGGGGTCTGTTAGACAGAGGCCCTGTACTTATTTCCCACATCTTTGTCACAATAATAAACACACTAATACACGTCTTTAGCTCAGTTACTAACATCAACTGGACAAGACTCGATTCTATGTACCTGAGTACCAAACTTCTTCAACTGATCTGCTATTGGAACAGAGCAGTAGTCTAAGCTATAGACTCAACAGTAGTAATCAACCAGAGATAATACTTTAACCGACAGATTCGTTCGTCACAACACTTTACAACGATCTCAAATAAAAGTTCACGTTTACCGAAAACACTAGTTCGACCTCGTATTCAGGATCATTAGATAATAACACCGAATTCAATGGATCCAATAAAACAAATTGAACATATTCCAACAAGACATCAGGTTGCCTATTCAACTCACACAGTAATATAACTACTCAGACTAACTCAGGGTACTCAACAACTGAAGAACACACAGCAATACAATACGATAACAATACTCAGACACACAATCCGTCACTCAAACACTCGTTACGGTGAACTTCAGTGTGAGCAGACGATGCAGAACTCAAAACTAACAGTACTCAGAACTTCACAACAGTGTAAACAATACTCTCACAAATGTTCAGGCGAACAAGCTCGCAATTCCAGAAAAAGAAACCGTCTCTCTCGACCATTCTCTTTACATTGCTTTATATAAATTTTACAAAATGCGCGTACCAACTTTTTGTGCGTAATTCAAGAAACTCCGTTATATCTGGCATCCGTCACATCTGTCCCACTCCGGAGGCCGACTAACAAAGTGTATGGAGAGAATAAGATAGCTCAATACATGAGTTTACATTTAGTTCAATACATGAGTTTACATTTTGTTTTCCTTTTCGAGAATACAACAGATTATATTTATAGAATGAATAGATATATGAGGCTTCAAATGATTCGAAAAATGCTTCCGCCAGAAAGAGTCCTACATGAAGATCATTATCTCAGCAAAGTACAAAGGAAGGAGAGGCTCTCTCCATTTTCAAAGATTCACTTCTTCTGGTACAAAGAAAGGCGCTGCTCTAGGATCTATTGCATGAGGTTTAGCGCCATGGTGGCACTCAACTATGTTATGAATAAGGAATGGTTTATCACAATAGCCTTCTAACAAACCATTTGCCTTCTTTGGGACTACCATAAATAGGTAGTTCTCTATGGTATCCATAGTGGTATGCCCACTTTGTTGCTCTCGCTAAGCAAAAGCTTTGTTGCACTTTAATGCACGGTATCTTATTTGTAGTAGATAGAATGCATCTAATCGATACCTTTAATTTCCACTCCAACTCATAATCATATGAGTAATGTCTTATGGGATTTTGTAGGATTTTCATATCTTGGCCAACAAGATTGTTTCTAAATGGATGATCAAAGCTTGGTGTACCAGCAATGAGGCTTCTTATTATCTTCAAGAAATAAAATAGTCTTCTTATCTAGGGCTTCCCCAAACGAAAAGACCTCAATCAGATGATTTTCATGTTCTCTCAACTTTTGGTTTTCATTGAAAGATGAGAGTTGATCTATTGTTTGTGCAAAGATTTGAAAAATATGATGCCCTTATGTGCCATTAGAGACTAGAAGTGGGTTACCTCCATCCATTTGCAACATGATTCCATATGGTTCCTAATGAATGCCATAAAAATGATGAGAAATAGAACATCTTGAGATCCAAGAAATTTGTGCCAAAGATTTGGATAAGTTTAAGAACCTTTGGAACCAAGAGAAAAGACATTATATCAGATTCTAGGTTCATTTTCCCTAGTTTGAAAGTGGACTATGAATAAGAATACCTATTATGGCACAAATTTAATACTTCACATGTCGTAGAGATTCATCTCTTGCTCCATAAGGAAACCTTCCACCTTTACGATATCAAATAAAGCAATGAAAACAAGATGGAGGATATTCTAAACATCTTATCCTTCTCATGTCACTCTATCCTAGTCATAGGCCACGTATATATATACTTTAGAACAGTGTTACAAATAAAAATTTCGACAGAGATAGAGATACACCTTGGTTGCTCTATTGCATGTAGGTAATTTTCCCTTCTATTCATAAAGGTTCCCACAACGGTCTCTCTCATTCTTTTGTCTTTTGTTTCAAATGTTGAGCTTAATGTCAAGAATTCTTGTTTCTTCGTCTCTTTGCTCATGCAAAATCTTCCCCCTCATACCTCCCATTCTTAGAAATTGTCCAGCCCTTTCTTTCTATTTCCTTGTCCCAAAGCATCTATTCTCCTTGGCCCATGTGAAAGAGACGCTTCTCTAAAGCACCTCGAGAGTTTTACACCTGTCCGAGAAGAAGGGACACAAGGTTGATGAAATCCCTCACCAAGCTACTACTTCATCAGGGCTAAATCTCCAGCATGGTGAACCTCGTCTTCAAAAGTACCCATTCTGCCTACATATTGATAAACTACGAGAGACCACCACTATTTATCCCCATTGTTTGCAATCATCATATTCAAGTCCCTCTGTTGAGCTTTTATTTGGTATGCCCAAATGGTTTTGAAGCTTGTGAGCCAAACCTCGACCACATCCACCCCCTCTAAACTTGTGCTTCCTCCCGATGCACTAGCACCAATCTTCATATCTGTATGAATTGTTTTGCAAGTACTATAAAGGAAATAATCATATCATAGAGAAGTGTCCTAAACTAGCTGCAAAAGAGGCAAAGAAAAAAGAGGTTGGAATGGTTATTGTAGAGGCCTCTACTCCAAAAACTTAGATGTTTGGTACTTTGATAGTGGGGGGACCAAACATATTACCTCGCAGCGTAGTTTCTTCTCTTAAGTCGAGCCTACCCCTACAGGGAATACTGTCACATGCACCAACAAATCCTCTTATCTTGTCATGGGAGTTGGTAAGATCATTCTGGCTACTACTGATGGTAGTTCTTTCACTTTGTTAGGTGCTTTATTTGTGCCAGGGATCAAGAAGAATCTCTTATCAATGTCTCCATTAGCCAAGTTTTGCTTGGGTGTGAAATTTGTTGATGACAGATGTACAGTTATGATCTATCAAATAGCCATGTTATTATTGCTTCTGGCATTTTATGTTGTAGGCTGTATAAACTCATAGACTATGAAAAATCGGTGAATGATTTGGCATGTGCAATACATGATTCTAAGGCTATGTCTGATGCAAAGCTTTGGCATGCATGCTTCAGTCATATGAGCTTTGCTAGTTTGCTACGCCTACAAAAATCTAGAATGGTGTGATCTTTGCCCAAACTTGAGGCACCCGGTAAACGTGTATGTGAAGGCTGTATTTTGGAAAAATGCACCTTTCCTCATTTCCAAAAGATGGTTTAGTTCGGGCTACTCAGAAATTGCAGCATGTTCATACGGATGTCTGTGGTCCTTTGCAGACACCCTCTTTTGGAAATTAGCTTTACTTCATGAATTTCATTGATGGTTTCTCCAGGGATGCATGGGTATATCCACTCAAAGCATCCTATAGTTGCTCTGTCAACCACAGAGGCCGAGTATCAAGCATCCAACTTCGCACCACATGAGGCCATCTAGCTTCGACGCTTATTATCTGACATTGGTTTTATGCAGGTTACTCTGGCATGCATGCATAGGGACAACTAGTTAGCCTTGGCCATCGCCAAGAATGCATTTTTCCATGCCCAAACGAAGCACATCGAGATCGAGTACCATTGCATCCATGAGAAGCTTGTGTGTCACGAGATTACTCTACAGCAATGCACCTCTCAAGAAAGCCTAACAGACATGTTCACAAAGGCTCTACCTAGAGTCCCTCTCTAGTGCTTGGTGGACCTCTATAGCATTCATTCACTCTAAAATGGAGCTCTAGAGAGGGTTTTGAAAACATGGTTGCTCCTACATCATCTCCATTTCTATCCGCATGAGTGCATCTCCATTTTCTATGCAAGAGGCACTCCATTTCTAGTTTATTTCCATTTTATATTGTATCTCTTTTGTATTTAGGTACCTTGCTCTTTGCTTCTACCATTCAATTCATTCTCCTTTGAGGGGAATTATTTCACATGGGATGTACTTTGGAGAACCGCTCCCAAGTCTATATATTGATAGAAAGAAGGGTGAAGATGATAAAGATTAATGAAGGGGCATGTGCATACTATAGAAGACAGGAGGATTGGACTCATCTCTTTGCATATTGTCTTCATGCCAAGATATTTTGGCAATCTATACACCATTTTATGTTGAAGTATAACATGGGCTCTCTTTTGATACAAAGTGATCCCCCTTGGTAATTGTAAGCACATGGACATTGCTTTATCGCATATTTGGCGAGGTCATATTTTATGGCATTTAGCCATAGATGGCTTACCTTCCAACTTAGATTTTGACTCCTTATTTGTGTAAAACTTTACAATATGCACTAAGATCTGATTAGTTATTTGATCATCAAGTCGCCTATTTCAGATGACACTCATCACTTCTTCACATACAGATGTTCCTACACATAATTCTCTCTCCCTGTTTACAATTAGGCTCTCAAATCTTAACCATAGAAGTTTTAGCTATGGAACTAGACATCTACAAAAAGATTCCTAAAATGATCAAACACAGAAGGATAATACATCAAAATATTGGGTGCAACTTTTTCTTTTACTCAAAAAACTTTACATTTGAATGATGAGAGAGATCTTCCTGATTTCTAAATGTCTAATGACTCTTACAACATCTAATTCTTCTCATCTCATGCTCGCTCATACGTGCCCCGATTTTCTACTTGTATATATATAGGGATATATGTACAAGCTCATGTCCATAACAAAAGGTATATACTCCATGTTGAGTATATGAGATCTCCATGCACAAGAAATATGACAAGTCTCCCAAGTCACTAATCCTAAACTCTTTCTCCATTTGCTTCTTGAGGCTTTGTATACCCTTCTCATTTGTACCTGTAAGGATTATGTCATCAACATATATGCACATGTAAATGAAACCCTCATCACTTGCTTTAACAAGCAAGCTACTATCAGCTTTAGATACTTGGAAACCAAGTTCCTTTAAAGAACTTCACAACTCTATAATTCCATGCCCTTGGGGCCTGCTTCAAACCATACAAAGCTCTCTTGAGCTTACATACATATTCTGAATACCTTTTATCTCTAAACCCTTGTGGTTGCTCTATGAAAACATCATCCAAAATATAACCATTAAGAAAAGCATATATTTCAGATGAGGATGAGGCTCTAAATACAGCTACATACTTGTGGTCTCATCCTAATCTTTACCATATGTCTTAGCATACCCTTTCACAACAAGTCTAGCTTTATACCTAGACACACTTCCATCTGCAAACCTCTTTGTCTTGTAGACCCATTTGCATCCAATGATCTTCTGACTATTTGGTTTAGGAACCTAATCCCATGTCTCATTCTCCATCAATGCATCATATTCTTCCTGCATAGCTTTCTCCCAATTTTCCTTACCTTTTGCCTCTTCATATGTAGAAGGGTCTTCATGTGCTTTCACCATGTAAGCATAATCTTTGGTAGTCAAAAAAGAAGTGTCATAGCTATACCTTGTAGGTTGCCATTTGTGTCTTGATGACCTTCTGAGTTCTCCACTTTTTGAAGTTTCTGGTTCATAACATTCTGGATCAAACCTTGGCACTTCTTCAACCTCAACTTGTACTTCATTGTTCTCTTCTTCATCAAATATCTGAACCTTTGATTTACATTTTTTATAATTCAAAACTTCTTCATCATGTGCATGATTATTGATTGTACCTGCATACCAAGTACCTTGCTCATCAAATGTAACATCCTTTGATACAAGGAATTGCTTTGTGGATGGAATCCACAACCTATAACCCATCTGCTTATCATCATATCCAATGAGCACATACTTCTCAGCTTTAGGTTCCAATTTATGCCTCAACTGAGATGACATATGCATAAGCCAAACATCCAAATACGTTCCAATCATCTAAGGTAGGTCTATTACCGCCAAGATTTATATGGTGTCATAACCTGCAAAGCTTTACATGGTAATCTATTAACCAAGTATGTAGATGTATTTACAGCCTCAACCCACAAATAATTTGGATAATTTTTCTCCTTCATCATTGATCTTGCAAACTCAACAAGAGTTCTATTTCTCCTTTCTGCTACACCATTTTGTTGAGGAGAGTACCTACAAGTAACTTCCCTTTTTATACGTGCATTCCATAAGTAATCATTGAACTCATTAGAGAAATACTCTCCCGCTCCATCTGACCTTAGTCTCTTCAACTTTTGACCTATGATTCTTTCTGCATACACATGATAATGTTTAAATGTATTGAATACCTCTAATTTATCTTTGATCACATATATAGTGATCCACCTGGTAGCATCATCAACATAAATCACCTTATATCTTGAACCATTTATATTGAAATCCTTTGATGGTCCCCACACATCTGTGTGTACCAATTCAAGCTTCTCTGAATACATGAAACTATGCTTAGAATATGATTGCTTAGGAGCCTTACCTAATTGACATGCCTCGCATCTGTATGTCATGTATTGACCTGCAACATTTGGTAATCCAAGCACTGAACCATTGTTAACCATATCCTTAATACCTCTTTCATTGAAACGTCCAAGCCTTTTATGCCAAAGATCTAACTCAGAGATCTTATGTCCTCCATAAGTAAACAAGGCATGAAAAAGATCACCTTTAATCTTCAATGTGAAGAGTATTCCTTCTTTCTTCCCTAAAACAATTTGTTTATACCCATTGCTAGGGTCTTCCATAAAAACTCCATCATTAGTGAACCTTACTTCATAACCTTTTTCAACAATTTGCCCTAAAGTTATTTGGACCATAGAAAACCTAACTCAGAAGAGTACTTCCATCCTTGGCCTTCACTAATCCAATTGACCTCACATTGTGCTGTTTGAACTACATGATTAGTTACTTTATTCTCCAAATCATTCATCAAAGCTACGTTACCACTCAGGTGATTGCTACACCCTGAGTCAATGTAGAAGACTCTTTGGTCTTCACTTTGTCTTTCACAAGTTGCATTCATAATCAAAGTTGAATCCTCCTTTTGATCAGAAGCATAATTGTAGTAGTTATTGTTGTACGATTGACTTTGGAATCCTCTACCTGCATTTCTTCCAAAGTAACCTCTACTACCTATTCCTCTGAAATTACCTCTTTGGTTTCTACTACCTCTCCCTCTGAAATTACCTCTTTGGTTTCTACCACCTCTTCCTCTTGAATTAATGTTCTGACTATATCCTCCATTATTCTGATTATTATGCCAACAATCATGAGCTAAATGATTTGTCTTACCACAAACCTAGAAAGCTTTGGCTCCATCTTTATTGCTTCTACCTTTTCCTCTACCTTTGCCACCTCCTCTTTCTCTTAGGAAGTTGGCTTGGCTAGTTGTACCTTCTTCTTCATTTAATTGTTGCTTGCCTTTGCTATTCTTCTTCTTCTCTTTTGAGTACATTGCTTGACTTGTACTCTTATCAACATCACCTTTGACATCCTACTCAAAAGTTAGCATATGTCCTAGCAACTGATTTAAATTAGGAGTGAAATGATCTAGTGACAATTCAATAGACAAAATGAATGGCCTTCATTTCTCATCTCGTCTCAAACCTGTGAGGATTCGCCTTACCAATTTATCCTCCTCAATATCTTCATCAACTACTCCTAATGCATTTGCAATGTCCTTCATCCTTGTTACATAATCAGAAATGGATTGAGAAGCTTTCTTTTCGAATGTGGTGAACTTTTCCCGTAAAGATGCCTTTCTTGACTTTGTAGTGTTTTTAAAATGCTCCTCCAAAGCATTCCATATGTCACTCGCACTTTCAAGTCCTCTAATATGAGGTAGCAAGTATTCATTGACTCCCATGTAGATAATGCTCCTTGCTTGAGCATCTCTCTTCATCCAAGTCTTCAAATCTGAGAGTTCATGCCTAGTTGGAACACGAGGATCTATGAATTCTAGTTTTTCGTCTTCACCTGTGATATAGCCTATCAGGTCTTTGCTCATGAGATGAGCTTCCATCCTCATTGACCAAGCTGGCTTTCTCTATCCAATTTTTCTATCTAAAGAGAATCTGCCATCCTTTCTTCACCTGTGTATTAAATTCTTCAAGCTTTATGAGGAATACGTGTAACTTTACTTTGAATGAAAGTCCTTTTGATCTTCTTGATAGCTTCAAGCCTCCTTCTCAAGCTTTCCCTTTAAGCTTTCACCTTTTGAACCTTTAAATGTTCATTTTTGTATGACTACAGCAGTCGGGGTCCTCCTTTCTTCTATTTTGATGATTCTTGCTCTTATACCACTGATGGAGAGTGTTAATCTCCAAAAGAACAAGCAAGCCTTGATGTTAGAACACTTCTATATCAAGAATAACTCAAAACCTTGATCAATTTTGGAAGACCAATGCCAAACTATCAAAATATTCACTAACTATGAAGAGAGTGATTACACAGAAACGTTTGTTATACATAATTCACTCATTGACTAACCAAATGTGAACATTTTTCAATGAAACTTTTTATGAGGTTTTTCCTACTGTTTGCACATCTTCTCCAAATTAAACCTTCTCAGAAGATTAAGTAGAACTTGAGAAATGATCCAAACAATCTACCTATGTATGAAACTATCATCTGTATAGTCGACTTTGACACCTGCAACTTCTAATGCATGGCTCTCCCGAATTACAACCCGTTTAATCAAATGCTTCTAGCCATAGATGGCTTACCTTCCAACTTAGATTTTGAATCCTCATTTATGTAAAACTTTACACTATTCACTGAGTCTCATCAATTCCTTGACCATCAAGATTGCGCTTGTTTCAGAAGACACTCATCACTTCTTCACATACAGATGTTCCTACACATAATTATCTCAACCTATTTATAATTAGGCTCTCAAATCTTAAGCATATAAGCTTTAACTATGGAACTAGAAATCTACAAATGGATTCCTGAAATGATCAAACACAGAAGGATAACACATCAAAATATCGTGTGCAACATTTTCTTTTACTTAGAGAACTTTACATCTGAATGTTGAGAGAGATCTTCCTCATTTCCAAATCTCTAAGGACTCTAAAAACATCTAATTCTTCTCAACTCATGCTCTCTCATACTTTCCTTGACTTTCTAATTGCACATGTATAGGCATATATGTACAAGCTCATGTCCATAACAAAAGGTATAAGTGAGCTAACTACAAGTTTAATGTACATATGTATACAAGTCTTCATTTCCTGAATATGCCCTATCTTCAAAATTCATTTTTTGATCCTTTCTTTATCTTTTGACTTCAAGTCTTTATCCAAGACATCATTTGATGGTTGACTTTATAGAGAATGAATACATGGAAGAAATTCTCAAGGCATTTCATGACATAGATGAAGATCATAATGGTGGAGATGATGTCATGGGTTTCATACAACATAATTTCCATGATCAAAAGTAGACAAAGAACATCAGTACATGCAAAACTAGCCCATTTACCACTCTAGAATGGTGCAAAGATATATGTTCTATGTGTGTGGCTCAGGATGTTGAGTCTTCAATCCATCTATGGATGGTCATATGGTAGTTCTCTAAATTGTTCAAGTAGAGTGGAATTGAAACTTTCATTGCTGCAATGAAATAGTTTTATTTAATAATATTGTTATCATTGCTTATCCCTTGCAAGATTTTTAAAGGTTAGTTTTTGTTACATGCTAATAAAATGGCCCCCATACGTGGGGATGCAAAGAATGTTTTACAACCTATGAGTATGCACTACACAAAGACTCTTGCATGTCCAAACGATTGCATTCTTTTTTACAATGAGTACGATCATGTTCACATATGTCCAAAGTGTCGAGGAAAAAGGTCAGGGGAAGACCTTGATGGGTGAAGCAGTCGTTGAAAAGGTTCTTTGCCACTTTCCTACCATCCCAAGAATCAAGAGCATGTTCAGATGCAAATCCATAGCCTAATTCATTTTATGGAATGCAAATAGTAGACCTATAAATGGTCTAATGTGAGTAACTATTGATTTCATGCTTGAAAACACATAGATAATAAGTGGCCTTTCTTTGGTAGAGAGGATGGGAATATATGACTAGGCCTAAATTTGGGTGATGTAAATCCGTTAAGTTTACATAGCTCCTCATGAAGCACATGGCCTCTATGTTTTGTAAACTATAACATCCCACAATGGTTGGCCAGAAAAAAATAACATTTGTTGTTAGCTCCCATTGTGCTTGATAAATATAAGATAAAAAACATGGATGAATACCTTGCATAACTTGTGGAAGAGCTCTCCAATTTATGGGATGGGATTACTTTGCATGACATGTCTCAACCTTTAACAAGAGGAGGCATGCAATTGTAAAGCATACTTATGTGAATGATACATGACTGGCTTGGTTATGGTGAATGTTTAGATAATATCAGCCAATGCTTCTTTTTTTTTGGTTAATTTCCTCTTGAAGTTCTTCCTTTTTCATCTTTGTTGTCCTATAAAGATATATTTGAAGAATATCTTATAGCATCTATACCCATTTTGCTCACCTACATACCCTGTGAACACACAACTTTCTAATCTATCATGGAGTGTTCGTTTTAATTCTTTTGATATTAACACATAGAAAGTACAACCAAGCACTCTCAAGCTTGATACATCTTTTTTTCTCTTATACCAAATTTTTTGGGGTGTTGTAGCATGTATACTTGATGTTAGTGCTTTCTTCGTGATGCATATAGTAATGGTTATTGCATCGGCACACTAGAAATTATGCATTGCGGCCTCATTCATCATAGCCCTAGCACATTCTCCAATGTACCTATTTTTCTTTATGCTACACCATTTTTACATTTTGTGTACCTACGTGTGATTTGTTTCTGGATGCAATTTGACTCCAAGAGATTAGATAACGCATGGGAGAAGTATTCTCATTCTCCATTTGACCTTATACATTTGATGTACTTATCACATTTCTCTTCTATAATATCTTTGAGATTATTATAGTAATAAAACACATATAATTAATGATTCATGGAGTAATGTCAAGTCATCATTGTAGACTCATCAACATTTAGACATATTAGACAACTACTATGTCATATTCTCTTTTAAATATTACAAAAATATGCCAAAACAAGGAAAACAATATTAGTTTGCAATTGCTTCATAGATATAATAACATAAATTATAATTGGGGAATGAAGAGCATATGAATTACTTTTATAATAGTTTCTTTCAATCCTTATATGAATGTTTTGTTATAAAAATATTCTATGTTAAACACTATGAACAGGATTAGAACTATAAAACATTCTAGATTACTAAAATTATATGATCTCATGAAACTAGCAATCAACACGCAAACCATTTTATTTCAACGCACAGATATAACATAGTTTTATACCATTCTACCAAAATAATTATAATACATCTATCAAAGGACCTAAAATATTAAGTGAATACTCTCTCTTGAGAATATAAAGCATAATACGATAACAAATGATTTTTCATATGTGTGTAATAGTCATAATGACTGATTATACCAAAAACAACACCATGAGCAAAAAATGAAATAGTTTTGATTAAATTGAATGCACATATTGAGAGAAAACACCAACCCTAAAATGCATATCATTGTACAAGATTTTTTGGTGTCTAATAGTCCAAATGAAAGATCAAAATAAATCACATGATTACAATGATGGGAAGATGTGCTTGATAAGAAGAAAATATTCTAATATCCTAGTTACTTATTAAACATGTCAAATCAAAAGAAGAGGATATGAAAATGCGAAAGGTTGTGTGTGGATGGAATGTTTTCTTCGATTAAAAACACTTTTTTTTTTTGGGAACAAGGCAAGAGAACAAGGAATGCGATGCTAGGATTACTTTTAGATTTCCCAAATACTAACAAGGACTATAACATGTGCGTGAGGACTTAAGGTACTTCCAATTGATGGGAGCAATTAAAAAACTTATCAAATCTTTAATATAGAAGGAGACATGGAAAAGGCAATTTTCCAAAGACACAAAGGTTATCAAGATCATGCTACCTTGAAGTCCCATCATCAAGAGTGACAGAGATGTGACCAAGAGGTCATGTCTCATATAGATCATATGATGGAGAAGGGAAACATACCAAAGGCTTCCCATTTGATATCGTATCTTAGAGAAGATAGACACATATTGCTAATGTCAACTTTTCACATTTCATGGTAGAAGGTATGAAAGATTATATCAATTTTCTCAACCACATGAAAGTTGGATTAGCCCTCCAAGCCCTCAACATTGAACCGCTTCCCATTTCATCTAAAATTTTTTGGAAGTTCAACTTCCATTACCCATGTATGTGTGCTCTATATCAATGATTCTATTGACTCTTGTGCATCTTCATCTTATCATCTAGAGCTCCTTTGTATATCATGGCAAAGGTTTTGTTTGATGGCTGATGAAGTATCCCTACAAATTAAACATCTCTATATTCCATCTAGAGTTAGTTGCTCTTCTAAAACAATACTTGCGTACATGGTGATCTTATGTCATCGTCCATTAGAAAAGTAAAAAAATGGACATTTGGATGTTCTTGTATTTTTTTGTTCATGTCTCAATAAATTGAACTGTATTTATTGTTTATATATTCATTAAGCACCATGTAGATCCAAGGGAGCCCTTAAGTTATGAAGGTGTCATTATTTGAAAATAGTGGCTCTAATGGAAAAGCCCCTCCTCTCCACATTTCACTTCTTATGCAAGGCCACAATGTGAGGCATCAAGTACATTTAACCTAAGAAATTGATGCTACGGTTTGATGCAATGACGTCCCAAAAAAATTTTCTTTTCCATAATAATATAGAGCAAGTGGGAGAAAATGCTAATAACGCTTCTTTTTTCTATCTAGCTTTGATCCTTTTGTATGTGTTCTTCATATTAGAAACATTATTTCATAAAAGACATGAATTTGACATGGATTTTAAAATGAAGCTCATTCTTTTGTATGTGTTCTTCGTATTAGAAACATGATTTCATGAAAAACACGAATTTGACATCGATTTTAAAATGAAGCTCGATGTTGAGAATCCATGTTATGCTGAAACTCACAGCTAGGCTTCAATTTCTTATGAAAAATCCCTTACTTTAAAGAAGAAATCGATGTCATACATTGTTCTTTTTTCATGAAAAATCTAAGAGTTGCATGCATGGAATCCAATTGTTCCTATAAGAGAGAAATTTTTAGAAGAATTCGATGCTTTACATCAAAGTCGTGTTGAAACTCGTCCCTTTTATGGAAGAATTCAATGGCTAACCTACATATGCAATCTAGAAATGAAAATAAAAAAAAATATCGGGAGCAACATTTATCGAGGGGCGATAGGAGTGCACGATTCTAACTTAAATCTATGCATTAGTGAAGTAGTCTCCTCTTATTGCAATTCAAAGAAATAGTGCTTCACAAAAATAGGATATAATATATATGTTATCTACCTATCTATTTATATATTCAACATCTTTTTTCTATCTACATATTGAGCATGTTTTGTCTATAGACTGGTTTTATATATTTTTTCAGCCTACACATCTATAAATTGGTATACATACATACATACATACATACATACATACACACACACACACACACACACATATATATATATATATATACGTAAATCCATGTGTAGATAAGACCATTGATTGCATCTTAGGAATATTTGCATGATAAACAAAGCTAGGCATAGTGTCGCCTATGAATAAATATGAGTCACATCCTCATTAGAAGTTTTTTTCTTGATAGACACTTTATAAGGGCATGAAAACATAATTTGAGAAATACCTTATGCTTGTAAGGCTTGCCTCAGAAGGGTGTACATTGTAGTATACCCATTTCTATGTTGAAAATTATGGTACCTATGCAAGCTCCAATTGTGAGGCTTGGCACATACTCACCTCTCTTTAACTACCTCTTCATCATTTATGTATTTTTTGTAAGCCCAAAATGAATTTAGACCCTAAAAATATAAAGGGTACACTCTTAACCTTAGAGTAGAGTGTTGAATTAAAAAGAGAAATTGTATTTATGGCTTATATAAAAGCCAAAATGTAAATAGAGAGATGGAATACTAGAAAAAGTGTGACCTTATCCATATGGAGTTATGTGGAGTACCAAAAGCCACCCAAGGTAATGGAAGGACAAAGGACATTAAGTGAAAGGTCAAGAGGTGAGAGAAGATGCAAGGGTAGGTGCAAAGTTCCATACCCATAGCTCTATATATAGAGCTCATTTGAATGTGAAAATTTGTGGAGATGACATAGAGATGGTGTAGAAGCATATGCTGGTCATTCTCTCATGAATGGACATCATAAGGTACCTCATTTCTATGCTACAAGGCACAAAGGTATCCCAGCTGCATACCTTTTCTATACAGAGCCACCTTGTGAAGGTGATATCTCTTTATGTACTTATCCATTTAATTTATATGATATCTTGTTGGAAAGCATATTGCTTCTACTCTCTGTACCACAAATACCTTTTTCATATGATTCTCTAACACTGATGGGGAACATTTCTTGTGAACTTGAGTTTTTTGCATAACCCGAGATGACAGGTAGTCTAATTTTGTGCAGTCGGTTACCTAGTGAAATGAAATTCAAATGGAGGGTTCTATAGCTTGCTAGAAATGTGTAAAAGCCTACTATGTGTGGACCTGTTTTGAGAGCCGTTGGAGCTCTGAATTGTGACTGAATCAGGTTTTAGTGGTGTGCCTACTAATGAGGAGTAAGGTGAGGGTTTTCATATTTAAACTTCAATATCAACCAAGGAAACTGAGGGGAGTTACATACATGACTCAATACTTCGAGAAGCTAGCACTTACAAGTGCTACATACCGTCACATCGAGCCTTTGCACCTTGCTTGAACAAGCTTCCTCTTTATTTTCATATTCCAATAGAAATGAACTAGAATATAAAAATTAAATGAACGGATGGTATATATAGTGGATGAATTATCCTTCATGGTGTCGTCAACTAAAGTAGTTCTTCACCATGAAAATGCTAGCAGGGAAATCTTGTTGTCTTCCATGTCTTCGCTTTGTTGCATGGCACATTGAGGCATTTCACCCTTGGCTTTTGTTTGTTTTTCATAAGCTCTTTCTTTCACATCTTGGTATGGCAATAATATTTGCATGTCATCCTTCTTCCATAGCCCTAGAGCTATAGCACTTCACTTCTACCTTAAAATTTGGCTTCCTTATAACATTAGTACAAATATTGTAAAGGTGATGCTCTATCCACCAATGGCAATAGATATAATCCAAATGCTTCTTCGATTTCTTCCATGCCCAAGCTTTCTTGTAGGCCAAAATTGACCTTAGCATAGGAGTATACTTACATAATAACATAGAGATTTTTCTTAGAGGATTAATTATCAAACAATTTTGATCACCTTCAAGGTCCTTGTTATGCATCAATGCCTCTTGTTTACAATCTTTATAGAAATTATGGTTAATAGGATCAAGAGAAATACTTTTCTTGTACTCCATAACCTTTTGGGAGGTGTTCTCCCACATTTTGCATCTTTTGCAATTGTATCCATAGAAATACTTGTTTCAGCTTGATTTCTTGATTTATCCTGGCTGAACAATGTAGTGGTGCATGGAACTAGGTGACTTTGATGAAGTTTCCCAAATGGATGCGCCTCTTTATAGGGAGGTTTCTACAAAAAAGGTATGTATCCATCTTGTTTCATAGGAGTCAACTCTCCTGGAAAAATTGGCCTGATTTGAGAATTTTTTACAAAAGAGCACATCTTGCCCACTTGCCTCTTGTGAGGTATGTGCCCACTTCTAGTGGTCCATCAAAATATAGTTGCCAATTTCTAGATGAATCACCGAAAACAAGGCCCCTAATTTCATGAGATCTATAAAAAAACAATCACCGAGTTTTAGCACACTCATCAAAATTTAGGAAACCAATTTTTCCACTTTGCCTATGTGGGAGGTGTGCCACATTTGGGCTACCCGGAAGGAGGTAATGAAACTGGGGCAAGGTTGCCCCTTTCATCTTCGTCATCTATTTTCTTCCAATCACCTAGCTTACCTTCTTTCTCATTGAATGGGTGTAGAATATGTATTGTTACCTAAATCAAGCCTAACTCTGCTTCTTTCTTGTGTAGAGTGGCTAGAGGTGGTCCATTTGATCAATTTCTTTGTTTATCTTACATATTTCCATACTACAACACTATATGCTACCCATCATTCCATGAAATATTTTATCCTCTTCATCTGGCAAGGAAGACATTACATCAAATATCCACTGTGTACCCAATGGTTTTGGGGGAAGTATCTCAACCCCTAAGCAATGACGAAGTGCGAATGACCTCCACAGGTATCCTTCTTTGACCTCTGCACTTCAAAAATCTATCGGTAAGGTTAGAGAAACCATTAGTAAATTGAAACCCGGTAAGTCTCCTAGACATGATGGTATTCCCAATGAATTATTCCAAGAGCTTAAGGAAATTGTGGTGCCCATTATTCTCTTGATCTGGCAAGAAGCCATTAGGAAAGGTACACTTTCTACCTTTATCAACACTAGAGTGATTAAACTTGTGCTTAGAAAAGGACCTAAGGATGACCTTAATAATTGGTGACCAATAGCTTGTGTGACTTCTTTATACAAAATCTTTGCTTCCTCGCTTGCGAGAAGAGTGATCCCCCTGATGGATAGTATCATTCTCCTTGAGCAAAAAGGATTTATAAAAGGTAGCTATTTCCTTGATGCTATCATTTCTTTATGGGAAGGTATAGACTATGCTAAAGAGATGCCTTCTGTTACATTTTTTTTGTCTTGTTGGCATTCAAGTAAGAAGAAACTTGCTCAAGCTATATCTCTTGCAAGGAGATTTTTATGGGGTGGGAACAAGATTACTAAGGTTGCCTGTAATATATGCTCTATGAGGAGAGCACAGGGTGGTTTGGTGATTATTTGCCCCTCCAGGATGGCTACTCAATTGGTTGCTTAATCGATTTTGAGAGCTACCCATTGTGAGGAATATTGGGCCAAACTCATCAAGAGGAATATAGATCAATTCTACCTTCAGAGTAATAAAAGTTGGTATAACTTTCAATTATGGAACATTGTTATTTCTCCTTTAAACATTGTTCCAAAAGGTTCCATGCTTGTGTGCAATTTCTGGAAGGCTTGGATGAAAGTTAAGGGATGTTACTCCTTATCTCTCTAATATTCTAGTACTTTATCCTTTTTATTGCAAGGTCTACTTATGTTCTCAGTGACCCTTTGTCTATAAGAACGAATAAGTGTAGGAAATAGAGTTTTGAAAACTGGAGGAGCCTTTACAAAAATGAAGTTATGTTAGATGATAATGACATTTTGGAAACTTATTCTTTGTCTATACCTTGTAAACAGATGATGAGAGTCAAGAAAAGGGAGTTCTTAGGCAAGATGAATAGAAATCTCTTGAGGAAACAAATTGATATGAGTGAAGTGGCCAATGACATGTTTTGTAACTTTAAAAGATCCTTTACTAGCATCAGAGCTTTAACTAGGAAGTTGAACAAAAAATGGAAAATTAAGTGGAACCCTCAGCAATGGAGATACATATTTCCATGTGCTTGTTCCTTCCCTCTATCCATGAACCATTCTTTCCTCCAATGGATGATCTTGCACAAAGGAGTGTGGGCTGGAAGCCAGGCAAAAGAGTATAAAATTGATGTTGGCAAGTGTTGTCACTGTGGGATTACTGAAGACTTGGAACATTTATTCTTCAAATGTCATATTGCTCAAAGATATTGGCAAGGAATCTACTTGTTCTACAAAAATTTGGGACTCAAGCTACCTGATTTCAGAGAGTTTCTCCTTGAAGAAGCTAACAGATTGGACATTGTTTTATGGCAAATGTTCAATGCTCACACATTGTGGTCAATATGGAAGCACAAAAATACAAAGCTTTTTACTAACAGCAATAAGAATCATCTCTTCTCCTGTTTGATGGGAGTAAGGAGAATCCTGAATCTTTGCACCTCCTATCACTCTGACTCCCCTCAATTGGAGACCAACGCTGTTGTAGTCATCAAGAATAACCCTTGTAATACTTGGAGAATCAAGTTGTTGAAAAATTTCTCCATGTCTAGAGTAGATATGATCCAATTTTTGGAACTGTATATTAAGGATTACATGTTTTTTTTTTTTGAAAAAAAGTAGGAAAATTAGATTAATGGAAGGAGTACAATGTGTGCAAGGGGCAAGAGCCCCAAACACAAACAATTACAAGAAGAGAGCCATATCAAGCCTCTGGGCGGAGTAAATCGAAGAGATAGTGTTTCTCCATTTGGAGAATTTACAAGTCTTTAGCAATGTGAATATGCCTTCCTTGTGCTCAAGAGCAAACTTAATACCCTGTATACAGTTTACAGAGGCTTTCTTGAGAGTTCTAGTGAAAGAGGTAAGGAAATTTCTATTTCCATTACCAAGAACCACATTATTCCTACTACACCATATATGCCACAGGATATAACCTCTCCATATGTTCCATAATAGGACATCCATGTTTTTATAGCATCCTATGATGACAGTTTCCTGAGTGAGCCCTGGATATCTTGTGGACTGAAGATATAAATCCACCCTGGCCCAATAATGTCTGGCATGATGGCAATTAAAAAACAAGTGGCTAACATCTTCCTCCTTGCCACAGAAGGTACACAACCCTCTACTTATCTCAATTTTCCTAACTCTGGGACCAATCCATAGGCCATGCTGAAGCATAAGCCATTGAAGATAAGAATGTTTATTCTGACCTAGAAAGGCCCACAGAGATTTAAACTTGTAAAACCACTGATTGGCAGACCAGTTACAAGACCACCTTTTATTGAGTTTAGGCACAATTTGAGTGATTCTTCCTTTGGACTTTTTAAACTCTTTGAAGATGGACCTGGCCACCTCAGGAAGACTAGCTTTGGACTTGAGGCAGTGGGCTAGCTTGTCCTTCAGCAGCATTTTCCGATCCAACAAAACCTGCAAGCAAGCATTAGACAAGTCAGAATTATTGATAATCTCATGATCAGAGATCACTTCCCCATTACTCATGAGGTCCCTCCAAGCTTTGAAACCAGCTTTATGGCATTTGTGTTCTTTTATAGCCAGATCACCATTATATCTTTGAACAACACAACCAAACAAGGGAGATTCCTACAAGAAGATCTCAGAGGAACTCAACAACAATCTCTTATCAGTACAACTCTGTTTGGCTTTAAACCAGGCTTTCAAGAGTCTACAGACAAGCAGGCTGCCCACAGGAGTAATGTCAAGGGGGGAGACAAAGATATCCCACAAATTGATGTTACTCCAAGCCTTGTATTTTGCTATGCAAAATTTGGACAAGTTTCTCTACAGAAGAACAGCCCATATATCATTAGAAAAAGTACTTCTATAAATCCACTTAGCTGCAAGGTTATCTGCCATTTTATTGGGACAAAGGATACCCAAGCCTACTTGAGATTTAGGGAGGCAGCAGATGTCCTAGAAGACTTTAGCAACTTTTTGATGAAAAGCATTACCACCCTAGAGGAACCTCCTAGCTAGGGAAATAGCTTGCTTAACCTGCTTTTGCAGGGAGACTAGAAGGCAAGAAAGTAAACCAATTTGGGGAGAACAAAATGATTAAGAATGAAGCATCTATGGGGCAGGGAATTGTTGGAGTCATACCAAAGAAACAAGTGCTTTTTGAATTTATCTAAAACCCATTCCCATCTTTGAGACATCGAGATATTGAACCCCATGGGAATGCCCAGCAGCCTAAAGACTTCTCCTTCCTTAATAATATCACAGCCTAAACTGGAAATACTATCAGGAATGACATTAGAGGAGGATTTAAATCTAGTTTTACTATGGTTAACTTTGGAGCCACTAGCAAGACAAAACAGATCCAAGCATTCAAGAAAAACCTTCAAAGAATCATTGTCAGCTTTAAGAACAACATTAGTATCATTAGAAAACATTTGTAAGCAAAGGGGAGAGGGAGAATTGGGAATTTCAATGCCTCTTATAAGATCTCTATCCATAGCATCCTTGACCAGCCAACCTAAAGAGTCACTAGCAATGGCAAAAAGGAGAGGGGCTAGGGGACATCCTTGCCTTATAGATCTGGAAAGTTTAAAAGGTTTAGAGAGGTTCCCATTGATCACAACCATATAATAAGCATTATTAAATAGAGTGCTCACAAATTTAATGAATCTTCTACCAAGCCCCAAGTCTTGAAGAGATTGCAAAATAAAGCCCCACTCAATCCTATCATAGGCTTTTTCAAAATCAATTTTAAGAAAGTAAAAATCCTGCCCACTTTCCGAGGCATAATCCATGCCTTCCCATAGGGAGGTTACAGCATCAAGAATATATTTGCCCTTAATAAAACCTTTCTGCTCTAGGAGAATAAAAAATCTCATCATAGGACTAAGTCTTCTAGCCAAGGTGGAGGAGAAGATTTTGTAAATAGTGTTCAAACAGGTTATGGGTCTCCAGTTGTTAAGGTCTTCCTTGCTTCCTTTCTTGTGAATAAATTTGATCACTCTAGTGTTGATGTGAGAAGGGAGATACCCTTTACCAGAAATTTTTTCCCAAATCAAAAGAATATAAGGAGTGAGGAAGTCTTTCAGAATCATAAAGAACTCATTAGGTAAGCCATCAATCCCCGGAGATTTACAAGGTTTCAATTTATGGATGGTTTCTTTGATCTCACCGACAGTGAGGGGCAGGTCCAGAATGACGCTCAGGCTTTTAGGAATCATTTTTATCCTTTTTATGGCAATAAAAGCTCTGGCCCTCTGGATGTCCTCCCCCCACTTGGGAGAACCAGAGAAAAAATCCATAAAGAAGCTCTTGGCCTCCTGTAAAGACTTTAAAGGAGGGAAGCTCTTGAATATTAACAGTATGACCACCAACTTTCTTCTTTAAAGGAGGGATGAAGTCCCTAGCTTTTTGTTTTTTCATCAAGGAAAACATGTAGTTGTTATTTCTATCAATCTTCCCACTCCAGAACTCTTTAGAAGAGGCAAGAGAGTAGCTAGCTTCCAGATACCTCTCTTTGCACAACAACAAGGAGAGATCATGATACTCTTGGGAGTTAGCATCAAGGAGCCCTAAACTATCCACAATGGACTGTCTTCTTTTGGCCCTAATTTTCCTAGCCAATGACTTGAGTTGAACGAAAAGCTTCAGTATCTCTTTGACAGACTTACACCAAGCTAGACTAGGAGAGTTGTTCTGCTCAAAGTTGAGGGATAAGATATTTTTGGTCTGAGTCAAGACACTAGGCATCTTAAGGAAATTACAATCGATATGGGGCCATCCAGCTCTAAAACTAGGGGTACCTTTTTTGAAGGTAACAAGAAGAGGCTTATGATCAGTCATAAACAGGGAAGTGTCAAGATTAACATGGATATCCCAACAACCTTGGACAAAAGGTATACTGGCATAGCATCTTTCAAGACGAGCCGTAGTATAGGCAGTGCCCTTCTACTTATTAGACCACGTCAGCCCAAAGGTCCTAGAAGTATCAACAAGCTCCAGGGAGTTGCAAACTTTATACCAAGCATCCTTCTCAGAACCTTTAATCACTTTACCTTTTCCTTCCCATCGATCCTTAATGTCAGTCACCATGTTAAAATCCCCAACAACAATGGCACGACCTTGGATACAATTGAGCTCCCCCTAGCAAACAGCACGACCCGAATCATTATTATCCGCATACAAAGATATGATATGAACATCATAAGGGTGGCCAAGGGAGACACAACACCACTGATTAGAAGTACTTATACTGCTGGCAATAAAAGCATGAAGGAGATTGATGGACACACCAATACCACAACCCCCTTTACCATTACAATGATTAGTGCAGAACCACTTGTACCTAGACGAGACTCTCTTAAGGTTAAACAAGAGAGAGTTCCCCCCAAATTTCAGCTCCTAGAGACACAGGACATCAGGTAGTTTAGTAAGATTAGATAACCAAATGCTAAGCATCTTAGCTCTAACAGGATCCGTGATCCCTTTAGTATTGCAAGAACAAATTTGAAGGTCAGTCATAGAGAAACAGAGGAAAAGAGATTACTTCCTGCTATTTTTGGTGGGCTTAAGCACTGCCAAAGAGGACTTGATGTCCTCCTTCCTTTTGGTTTTAGGAGTATAGTCAGGCTTTTTAGATATCTCAGGTTCTTGAGACAATGGCACTACCTCAACTGCCTCCATTTCCTCTTCCATCATGTCCAGTTTTCCTTGATCCATCAGATTAATTTCTTGGGAGACCACCTGAACCTGTGTATCAAGAAAGGAGTTTACCTGGACCGGTGAGACTTCTTGAATAGGTTCAATAACATGCAGAGATTTTTGAGGGGGCAAAACCACTTTATTCTTCTTTCCCACGACTTTCCAACCATGATCAAAGTGACCATTGGAGTAAGACATCATGTTTTCCTTATTAGCATCTGCACAATTGTCCAGAGTATTAGCATCACAATCCGATATATTCTTATCCGCAACTTGATTGACTTGATCCTCGAAGGGATTAGAGATGTCATCCAGAAGAATGTTAAACAGGTTATCAGTCTTCAAGTTTTTCTTTTTACATTTATTATTATTTTTCCTAATCTGAGGGTTAATGATACCAACAGTAGCTTGAGCTTGACCTTTTTCTCTTAGATCCTATAATAAGGTGGCCTTGTTTATAACAATTATAACAAGCATTGGGCAGGTTTCTATACATAACTTTTTGCACATGTAGTTTCCGACCAAAGGAATCCTTGATGGTTACATTAGTTTTGATAACTTTGGACACATCCACTTCAATAAGGATCTGAGAATCCCACTTAGGGTTGATGATATTATTCCTAGTCTTTTGACCTAGAACACGTCCAAGATTTTTCCCTAAATGTTCGACCCAAGGGTAAAATGCAATGGGAAGGTCCGGAAACTCCACTGAGTTGTAAGGGACACTACATGAATAGTTGGTCTCCCTTGATCCTGATTCCTTAGGATTTTTGTTTTGATGTAGGACATTCCCTGCTGGATGTTCTCCCGTCGCTGTACTTCTATTTTTCAGCATCGATTTCATTCTCTCCTGTTTTCTCTCAAAAAAAAAAACAAAGTTGGGTTTTTTTTTTTTTTTTTTTAAATGGAGGTTCGGCCGAGGCCTACTCCCCCTGACTTTAATTTGAAAGAGAAACAACTGTACAATGAAGGGCATAGTACCCATGGGACCCCCCTTATCCCACAAGAACAGGGGCAGACAAGGTGAACGGCCCGAAGGCCCATACATCGAGGTGGACGGCCCGAAAGCCCAACTGGTTAACGCCCGAAGGCCGGATTTCGCGCCCGAAGGCGGATTACACTGTCCCGCAGCGCAGGGGGGTTGAACCCTCGCCCCCGCCTCAAGAGGCGAGGGACCCAACCAATCGACCTGGCGTCTTGGGACACAAAGTTGGGTTTTATTTTACGTGCTTGTGCTGCTTATAATGATTTTTATTCATGGACATTCAACTCCGTGAAAGTGACACAGAATATTCTCAATAATAGCAAGTGATGCGGAAGGCATTCTGTGGGAAGCGTAGAATGCCAGTGCTGTCGATCGTTAAAATCTTGCGTTGAATCCCTCTCGTCTATCCCTCGGAATTTACAACAGCTACTGAAGGAAAAGACCCTTTATTCTGTCCTTTTTCAACCTCAAAGACCGTTTTCATTTTGAAACTCGTAGCTGCATTCGACAGTTTTCGCTTTTCCATAGAAATGAGCCGATCTAAGAAAACGAATTATCTTTCTTTTTTAAGAGGAAGTTCCCCCTAAATCTACTCTAGCTTGCGTGAACTGATGAAAGAACAACTCTGCAAGTGAAGCTGGTATCCATGGACTTCTCGTATCCTGAAAAAGCAAAGCTTCAAACTTAGTAAGCTGACCGAAGGGCATACATTAACCATTAGTAAGCTACATACGTTAACCCTTAGTAAGCTGCCCAAAGATGAAGGTGCAGTAGTGAGAACGTGAAGGCGACTAAGAACGATTTAAGAATCTGACATAAGATCTAATACATTCACAGTGCTTAACAAAGTTGAACCCTTGCCTAAGATTTAAGAATCTGACATAAGAAGACTAGGATTAGAGGAGGAGGTTCATAGGAAAAATCTGCAAATTTTCTTCAAAGATTGGCGGGCGGTGAAGGCTCACAAACCATCGAAAGAGATGTGTAACATCCTCAAAAGAAAGCAAGCTAGGGAATCCATCCCGTTATTGGTCGATAACAATGGAACCGAATGTAGCACGGAAGTTGAAAATAGATCTATCATCGTCGAGCACTTTACCAATCTTCTCGGGGTCTGGACTCCTCATTCCCCCCACAGGGGCGGCTCCATGGCAACCATCTCAAGCGTTGCTCAATCTAGAATCCCACAGAACATGATTGCTCTGCTGGATGCTAACATTTCCGAGAATGAAATTATCGAGGTTATTGATGCCCTTCCCGATGGGAAAAGTCCAGGTCCAGATGGTCTCACCAATGAGTTTTTCAAGTCCTTCAAACATGAGGTGGCCACCCCACTACGTCTGGTGTGGCAAGGGGCCCTCTCCTTCGGTGCCCTCCCTGAGTGTCTTAATAATGGCGTCATCAAGTTAATCCACAAAAGGGGAGATAAGAACAAAATTGAAAATTGGCGTCCGATTACCATGCTCCAAATAGGATACAAGATAATTGCAAAAGTTATCGCCAACAGAATCTCTTGTCATCTAAAGTCATGGCTGTGTGAGGACCATAAAGGTTTTATCAAAGGTAGATCTATACTTGAAGCAATTGTCGATATTTGGGAAGGCCTTGCTTTTGCTGAGGAGTCTGCTCAAGATCTGGTATTCATTAAGATCAACTTTGACAAAGCGTATGATAGACTGGAATGGGACTTTATTCTTATCATTGAAAGACCTTGGATGTAGCCAAAAGTTCACGAAGATGGTTTCCACTCTTCTTGGAAATGCTTCAACTAGAATAAATATCAACGGTAAGCTCTCTGAGCCCATTCGTTTAAAAAGATCAATTAGGCAAGGCTGCCCTCTGGCTCCATTACTTTTCGCTATCGCCTCGAATGGACTCAATCACCTATTAAAGCATCACATGGACACTGGGAATCTAAAGGGTCTTTCCCTACCTCTAAATCACGGTCAAATGATTGCGAGGCTTTTTGATGATGACATGAATGCCTTTGTGCATAACGATATAAACAGCATTGAGGTGTTTTGGTGGTGCCTCGACATCTTTTGTGTGGCGTCAGGTTCAAAAATCAACCATGCTAAAACTGCTTTTAAAGGAATCAGGGGACCTACTCCCCAATTGTTGGTGGATCAAGGGTGTCAAGTTATCCCTAGAGGTCAAGTCTTCTGTCTCCTTGGCATTTCAATGGGTTTCGACAACTCAATGGACCAACGCTGGAACTGGGTGCTATCTAAGCTGGATAGCAAGCTGAATCATTGGAAAGGTATGCAAGTCAACTTGGCAGGATGTGCTATTGTTGTTAACACATTTATGTTGTCTACAATCATTTACTTTATCTCATGTTGGAGACCTAAGGAGAAAGACTTGGCCAAAGTGGAAAGAAACTTCCTTTGGACTGGGTGTTGATATATTTAGGTAGTGATATGTGTGAACACACTAGGACCACCGGGGCACTTTTTTCCCTCTTTAGGAGGTTTTTTTCCTCGGCTTGTATATACGCCTATTGCCCTAATGGGCTACTTATCTTTGTACATTCTCTAGTAATACATTCAGTATTGTGTGTTTGTGCTAAAAGATTCTTCTTCTTCCTTGTGCTGTTCGCGTGCTTCCGCAGACGTCTAACTCCAACAATTGGTATCAGAGCAGGTCATCCCTTCATCTAGGGTGCCGTCGACACTCCTCTATTTGCAGTCTCAAATTCGCACGATATTTGGTGAGCATACTCAAGGTGTTTAGAGATCAAAAGAGCTTCGTTGAGTGTGCCGAAATTGCGATCTGAGCTCGTTTCGGCCTCCGAATGCACTATCGCGGTGCTTGTGCAGGCTATTTTGTCTTTTTGTGCCAAAGGTATATACGAGTTTTTGTTCACCACTATAAGCGTCTCGAAGTCTGCTACAGGTCTAGCCGAATTCATCTGGGCAGTTCTGCTCAACTTTTTGAGATACAGTCAATTTTTTGCATCAAGGTATTTTAGTCACCGGCCATAGATGAAAGAAGTGATGTATTCTATATGTTGGTTGTTGAGGATAAGTTGGATGGTACCAACTACCCATTATGGGCTTATATGATGCGACATGTATTGGTTGCAAAAGGATTGTCAGCATTGTGGAGGGTGTTGAAAGATGTCCTGTTACACCTGTAACAACAGGTACTGCAAATATAGGTGCTGGAGCTGATGGAGATGGTGTCAAAGATGATATTCCGCAGATTCCTGTTCGTGCTGCTGTTTCTGCTACACCTACTGTAGAGCAGATTCGTTGGGATGGCAGAGATGCCCAGGCACATGCATTGATAGCTTTGTCTGTCAAACGTGCCATTATTCCTCATATTTGCTCTTGCAGAACAGCTAAGGATGCTTGGGATACACTTACCACATTGTACCAAGCTAGGAATGAGGCTTGTGTTGCTTACCTCCGAAAACAGTTGGAAAGTGAGCACATGAATGAAGGTGATTCTATGGACAGTTTCCTAACGAAGATCAAAGACTTGAAGGAACAATTGATTTCTGCTGATGAGGTTATACCAGATAGCTCACTTGTGCAGACCGTTCTGAATGGTCTTCCTGATTCATATCAGAGTTTTGCTTCTACTCTTTGGTTGATGATGAAAGGCAATCCAAATGCCTTATCATTTGAGGAGTTAGTCTCTGTTCTATTGCAGGAAGATCAATCCAAGCAAAACAGGTCCATTATGCGAGTTGCAGATCAAGCTTTCCTGGCTAGTGAGAAGGGCAAAGGAAAATGGAGCTCTTCAACTAGTAAGCAGAAATCTGTTGATGACAGGTGTACAGTTCATGATCTCTTAAATGGCCATATGATTATTGCTTCTGGCATTTTATGTCGTGGGCTGTATAAGCTCATAGACTATGAAAGATTTGAAAATGATTTGGCATGTGCAGTAAATGATTCTCAGGCTATGTCAGATGCAAAGTTTTGGCATGCACGCTTTGGTCATCTGAATTTTGCTAGTTTGCTACGCCTACAGAAATCTGAAATGGTGTCCTCTTTGCCCAAACTTGAGGCACCTAGAAAACATGTTTGTGAAGGTTGTATTTTGGGCAAAATGCAGCGTTGCTCCTTTCCAAAAGATAGTTCAGTTCGGGCTACACAGAAATTGCAGCTTGTACATATAGATGCATGTGGTCCTATGCAAACACCCTCTTTTGGAAATCACCTCTAAATCATGACTTTCATTGATGATTTTTACAGGCATGCATGGGTATATCCACTAAAAGTAAAGTCCGAAGTGTTTAAGTGCTTTAAACAGTTTTTGGTTTTGGTTGAAAATCTGTCAGCATGTAAAATGGGCACCCTCCGTTCTGATCGAGGGGGGGAATACATGTCTTCTGATTTTAATGCAATTTTGGCTGAACATAGGATAAAACACCAGTGTATAGTGTCGTATACACCTATACAAAATGGAGTTGCTGAACGAAAGAACGGGTCACTCATGGAGATGGCGAGGTCCATGGTCAAGAGTTAGGCTTTACCAACATAGTTTCTGGCTTGAGGCTGTCATGTGTGCAGCATATGTACTGAGCAGGTGTCCCACTAAAGCGCTGCAGTCTATCACTCTATATGAGGCTTGGCATGACCGCAAGCCATCTATTGCTCATCTGCGTGTTTTTGGTTGTTTGGCATATGCACTAGTGCTTGAATAACATCGCAGAAAATTGGATGATAGGGCAGTAAAATGTATTTTTGTTGGGTACAGTTCTGAAAGAAAAGGCTATCGTCTGTATCATCCACAAACTAAACGCATTCTGGTTAGCCGTGATGTTGTCTTTGTGGAAGATGCTATTCAGCCATTGCTTTCGTGTACTAAGGAGACATCTGTTAGCTCCAAAGACATGTATGATACTTTGATGCCTCTTTTTTACAGGTGGACAGTCTAGTGCTGGTCCTACTGAGGCAACTTCTGAGCCTTTGCCGGTTTCATATGATGATGCAGATAATTCCATTTCTGATGCAGATTTACATGATGCACTTGTTGATGAGAGAGCTGATATTGAGCAGGCAAAAACTATGCCAAAATGGCTGGTGCAGACTTTGCGTGATAGCAAATTAGATGCACCTTTGTCATATCATACTCGTCCAGGCTCTCATAGTGCCTCCTTTGCATCAGATTTCTATGCTATGGCTGGGTCTAGTCTCTTTGATGAGAATGAGCCTCTTTCTTTTGATGAAGCACAGAATTCAAAAAACTGGATGGCTGCTATGCAATCTGAATATGATGCTATAATGAAGAATGGTACATGGTCTTTATTTGACTTGCCTCCAGGCAAGAAGGCTATTGGCACTAAGTGGGTGTACAAGCTGAAGCATAAACCTGATGGTACAGCTGATAGGTATAATGCTAGGCTTGTTGCAAAGGGTTATGAGTAGGAAAAAGACATTGATTTTGATGAGACCTCTGCACCTACATGCCATATGACTACTGTTCGGAGCATTTGTGCACTTGCAGCCCATCATGGTTAGAATGTACATCAGTTGGACATTAAAATAGCATTTCTGAATGGTGACTTGCATGAAGAAGTGTATGTTTTTCAACCCCCTGGCTTTGTGCAGAACGGGCATGAAAACCAGGTGTGCAGGTTGAAGAAGGCATTATACGATTTAAAGCAAGCACCACGTGCTTGGTGTGAGAAGATACATGCCTATCTGGTTGCACATGGTTTTGAGAATAGTCCAACTGAAAGCACCTTATATGTTAAGCGTGCTAATGATGTGCTTCTGATCATTGCTGTCTATGTTGATGACATGTTGCTCACTGGTCCTATTGAGAAGCGTATTGCTGATTTCAAGGCTGATTTGCATGCCTCATTTGAGATGTCTGATTTGGGTCATTAGCATCACTATTTGGGCATTCAGTTTATGCAAGTTGATGGTGGAATGGCTTTGTGTCAAACGAAATATATTGACACATTATTGCAGCGTTTTGGCCTTGAAGATTGTAAGCCTATTATCACTCCTATGGAGACAGGTTTATGATAGAGTCTTCATGATGCTGGAGATGCATTTGATGTTGTTCTCTATCAGCAAGTTATTGGATGCTTGATTTACTTATGCATTACTCGGCCATATATTCAGTTTGCTGTCTCACAAATGAGCAGATTTATGCATTGCCCAGGAGTCAAGCATTGGCAGGCGGTTAAGCGCATCTTTCACTACTTGAGTGGTACTCGGCTACTTGGGTTATTTTATCGCAAGGGGGGATCATTACCGCTAGATTTGCATGCTTTTTCTGACTCAAATTGGGCTGGTTGCTATGACACTCGTGTGTCCACTAGTGGCTTTTGCTTCATGCTTGGTAGCTCATGTATATCTTGGTTGAGCAAGAAGGAGCCTACTGTGGCCACTTCCAGTTGTGAGGTTGAGTATAGGGCAACTTTCACAGCTACTATTGAGTGTGTTTGGCTCAGATGCCTTATGGCTGATTTGGGTGTTGGTCAGTCTTTTGCCACCACCATCTTCACTGACAGTCAGAGCGCATTGGCAATTGCGAGGAACCTTGTGTTCCATGCTCACACTAAGCACATTGAGGTGCATTATCACTATGTCAGGGAGAGGCTCTTTGCTGGGGAGATGAGCTTGGCATATGTGCCCATGCAAGAGAACATTGCAGAGCTTTTTAGGAAGGCTCTACCTAGGGAGAAGTTTGAAGCTTTCCGCAAAGCTTTGGGTTTACTTCCTTTTGTGGAGTGACTTCCACATAGCTTGGCACTTCCTTATACATGAGTGACAGCTCCTTGTTCACCACATCACTGCCAGTTGGGATTTGTTGATATATTTAGGTAGTGATGTGTGTGAACACACTAGGACCGTTGGGGCACTTTTTTCCCTCTTTAGGAGTTTTTTTTCCCCCGGCTTGTATATACGCCTATTGCCCTAATGGGCTACTTATCTTTATACATTCTCTAGTAATACATTCAATATTGTGTGTTTGTGCTAAACGCTTCTTCTTCTTCCTTATGCTGTTCGCGTGCTTCCGCAGACGTCTAACTCCAATACTAGGGACCCCAACAGGAGGGGGATTCCCAAAATCAAATGGGAAACTTGCATTAGCCCTAAAGACTTAGGGGGCTTGGGAATCTTGGATTTCGTTGGCTTGGCTGAAAAGCTGGCGGCAAAGTGGATTATCAAGGCTTGGAGCAATAGAGATTCCTCCTGGGCTAAATTGATCTTCAGAAACACGGAAGACCTTACCTTAGTTGGCCATCCTGGTTGGAAGGACATAGGGATTCTCACGCTTATGTTCTCCCCCCACCCGGTGTCCCCTAAAGGATCTAGCCTCGTGCCTTCCTTATGGAAGAATTGGAATAAGGCCAAATAGTTCATCAGAATCAGTGATGAGTGGAAGTGGGCAGCTGGGATAAGACAAAATGACTATATCTGGTTCTCGATGAGTGGCATTAGGGGGGTGGAGTCTTGGAACCTCCAAATTGCAAAGTGGTTATGGAACAAGGGGTTAAAACAGTGGAAACATCTTTGGAAACAAGAGACCAGCCAGTGGATTAGGTTTGAAGACTTGGATCCGAGACTTAGAATTACCATTGAGGAATGGACTCTGCTTCACAGTAGGTGTTTAGCATGGGGCCACTCAACTACCCGCCTTCTCTGCGGTCAGGATCTTCCTTGCCTGGAGGGCCTCAAATGGAGCAATGGTAAGAAGCTATCTAGAACCCCTAACTTCAAAGAGAACTTAGATGTTCACCACAGTCTTAACAAGAGATGGTGCCTTTCTTGGACCAAGCTTTGGTAAGAACTAAAATTCATGTCAATTTGGCACCCCCTAATAGAGGTCAAAAAGTCTGTTCTCATGTGGCAAATCTTTCATAAAGGTATCTTGTGCAATGCAAGGGCTAACAAAATCTGTGGTGTGCCGCCATGGTGCAAGCGTTGTCATTGATGCATCGAAGATTTAGCTCACGAACCAAATCAATTGGCAACAGGCGATGTTGGGTGAGGCGGTCGGCTGCCCAGCGAGGCTGTGGAATGTCATCATGGGTGAGACTCTCTGGAAGATTTGGAAGGAGCGATGTGTAATCAATTTTGGCCAAACTCCTAAGGAATGGTCGATTGAGAAATCCTTGTTTCTTCTTGGTAAAAGAATCTCTCGAGATAAGAGATCTCCACCGTTTAGACATCATTGTATTTATCTCCTCGAAAACAACAAGTTGAAACCCAAAGGGGTCCCACATGGGGGTGATGATAGATTTATCTGCCTCATTTGTAATGCCCTCTAGCTTGCCATACTCCTCCCCTACATTGTGGGATTTGGGGGGTCCCATGGGCACTAGTCCCATTCACTTGTAACTTTTTTTCTTTATTTTAATTAAAGTCCGGGAGATTAGGCTAAGGCCGAACTTTCTTTTATTAAAAAAAAAAGGTTGAACCCTTGCCGCACCTCAATAGACGAAAGCTTCATCCAATTGAACCAACGCCGTGGACCGAAAAGAAATTATCTTGCTGGTTGCGAATATGCGAAATTCAGAGGGCCCAAACTTCAATGATGTGTATGTAGACCTGTAGAAGCTTCAGAGCTGCGAAAGTCGGCTTAATCAACGAGTGGATAGGGCCCAAAGTTTAATGATGTGTTTGTACACCTGTAGAAGCTTAAAAGCTTCGAAAGTCGGCCTTGGATAGGGCCCAAAGCTTCGAATGGGACTTTATTCTTCAATCTTTGAAAGACCTTGGATGCAGCCAAAAGTTCACTAAGATGGTTTCCACTCTTCTTGGAAATGCTTCAACTAGAATAAACATCAACGGTAAGCTCTCTGAGCCCATTCGTTTAAAAAGATCAATTAGGCAAGGCTGCCCTCTGGCTCCTTTACTATTCGCTATCGCCTCGAATGGACTCAGCTGCCTATTAAAGCATCACATGGACGCTGGCAATCTCAAGGGTCTCTCCTTACCTCTAAATCATGGCCAAATGGTTGTGAGACTTTTTGCTGATGACATGAATGCCTTTGTGCATAACGATATAAACAGCATTGAGGTGTTTTGGTGGTGCCTCCACACCTTTTGTGTGGCATCAGGCTCAAAAATCAACCATGCTAAAACTGCTTTTAGAGCAATCAGCAGGCCTACTCCCCAATTGTTGGTGGATCGGGGGTGTCAAGTTCTCCCTAGCGGTCAAGTCTTCCGTCTCCTTGGCATTCCGATGGGTTTCGACATCTCAATGGACCAACGATGGAACTGGGTGCTATCCAAGCTGGATAGCAAGCTGAATCAGTGGAAAGGTATGCAAGTCAACCTGGCAGGACGTGCTATGGTTATTAACACTTTTATGTTGTCTACAATTATTTACTTTATCTCGTGTTGGAGACCTAAGGAGAAAGACTTGGCCAAAGTAGAAAGAATCTGCAGGAACTTCCTTTGGACTGGGGACCCCAACAGAAGGGGGGTTCCCAAAATCAAATGGGAAACTTGCATTAGCCCTAAAGACTCAGGGGGCTTGGGTATTTTGGATATTGCTGGGTTGGCTGACAAGCTGGCGGCTAAATGGCTTATCAAGGCCTGGAGCAATAGGGAGTCCTCTTGGGCTAAATTGATCTTCAGAAACACGGAAGACCTTACCTTTGTTGGCCTCCCTGGTTGGAAGGACATAGGGATTCTCACGCTTTTGTTCTCCCCCCACCCGGTCTGCCCTATGTTGGTGCATGACAATCATCAATTGAAGAATTATAGAGGAATGAAGTCAAGGAGTCAAGAAGAAAACAAAGTCAGATGGTTGAAGGAAGGACATGTTCAGAAAATCCAAAGATATGTACACATATGTACATTAGCTGACTTATATCTTTGTTTAGTCATACACTTGTATATATTCATATATAAATATGTTGGAAAATGTCGGGCAAAGAGAGCAGAAGAAGATTAGAGAATAGGGAGAAAGAAATTAGTGTCATTAGACACATTGGAAGTGAGTGAATCATCCATCCTCACTTGTATGTAAATTTTTCTGAAGAAATCGAGAAACTTGCGCCCGATGTTTAGCAGTCTATTCCTTTTGTGTTTAATCTTTTGAGAAATCCTTCTGCACGTGTCTAAGTCCATAGCTAATCTATCTATGGCTAGAATTTGAGAGGTTAATTGTAATCAGGCTGAGAGAATTTTGATTAGGAACATTCATATGTAAGAATGTTCTAAGAGTCGAAAAATCTGGCGCACATTTCATCTTCAATGAAATGATCATTGCTCAGTCCACAGTGTAAAGTTTTACACAAATGAGGGCTTAAAATCTAAGTTGGAAGGTAAGCCATCTATGGCTAAAAGATCTTGATCAAACGGGTTCAGAGTTGGGAGAACCAGTGCTAAGAAATTGCAGGTGTCAAAGTCGCCATTGCAGAGAAGCTCTTTCAGACATAGGTAAAGTGTTTCACACATTTCTCAGTATATACTCAATCTTTTTGAGAGATTTAACTTGGTAAAGTTGCGCAACCTTAAGACGAAGTGTTGTGCAAAGTTTTATCCAAAACTTTACAGGATTGATTAGTCAATGAGTGATTAATCTGCAGCAGACTTTTCTGAAGAAGCTGAATTTTTCAGAATAATCAATTTTCTGATAAATTGGTGAATGATCTCTAAGTTTGGTGGAGTCTAAAGTTAATCTTGATATAGAGGTGATCTAAATTCAAGGTTAACTTGTTCTTTTGGAGATTAACACTCTCCATCAGTGGTATCAGAGCAGGTTGTGTCAAAATTGAAGTGAAGGAGACTCCAACTACTGCAGAAATACAAAACTTTACATTTCGAAGGTGCAAAAGGTTAAAGTGTGAAGAAAGATTGAAGGAAGACATACAAAGAACATCAAAAGGATCAGAAGGAGCAACATTCGAAGTAAAGGTACATTCATTATCTGTAAAGGTTAAAGATTTGAAGCTACAGGTGAAGTAAAGATGGGAGATAGTCTCCAAATTGAAAAGTTGGATAGAGAGAACTATCCTGCATGGTCTATGAGGATGGAAGCTCATCTTATGAGCAAAGATCTGATAGGATACATCACAGGAGATGAAGAAAAGCCAGAATTCAGAGATCCTAGTGTTCCAACTAGGGAGGAGCTTGCAGATTTGAAGAATTGGATGAAGAAGGATGCTCAAGCAAGAAGCATCATCTACATGGCAGTCAATGACTATTTGCTTCCTCACATTAGAGGACTTGAAAGTGCATGTGACATTTGGAATGCTTTGGAAGAGCATTTCCAAAATACAACCAAATCAAGGAAGGCTTCACTATGGGCAGAGTTTACTACCTTCAAGAAGAAGGCCTCACAATCAATCTCTGATTATGTGACAAAGATGAAGGACATTGCAGATTCTTTAGGTGCAGTGGATGAAGATATTGAAGAAGACAAATTGGTAAGACAAATACTCACAGGGCTAAGAGGAGATGAGAAGTGGAAGCCTTTCATTTTATCTACAGAACTTTCATTAGATCACTTTACTCCTGATTTGAATCAATTGTTAGGTCATATGCTAACTTTTGAGAATGATGTCAAAGGAGATGTTGATAAGAGTGCAGGTCATGCAATGTATTCTAAAGACAAGAAGAAAGCCAACAAAGGGAAGCAACAATCAGGTGAAGAAGAAGGTACTTCAAACCAAGCAAACTTCATAAGAGGAAGAGGAAATGGCAGAAGTAGAGGAAGAGGCAGAAACAACAAAGAGAATGCAAGAGCTTGTTGGATATGTGGTAAGACCAATCATCTATCTCATGATTGTTGGCATAATAATCAAAACAATGGTAATTATCAGAACTTTAATCAAAGAGCAAGAGGTGGTAGATTTCAGAGAGGAAACTTCAGAAGTAGAGGTGGTAGGAATTCTTTTGGAAGAGGTGGTGGAAGAAACTTCCAAAGTCAATCCTATAATAACACCTACTACAACTATGCATCAGATCAAAAGGAGGACTCAACTCTCATTATGAATACATGTGAAACTTCACATGAGGACATGAGAGTGTTTTATATTGATTCAGGATGTAGTAATCATTTGAGTGGAAATATTGCTTTGATGACTGATCTAGATCATAATGCAATTAATCATACAGTTCAGACAGTTGATAATACAAAGCATAAGGTAAAGTCAATTGGTTCAGTCAAAGCTAAGGATGGGAGCACTCTTCTGAGTAAGGTACTTTATGTTCCCACAATTCCAAAGAATTTGATCAGTGTAGGTCAAATTGTGGAAAAAGGTTATGAGGTAAGGTTTACCAATGATGGAGTTTATGTGGAAGACCCTAGTCAAGGGTATAAACAAGTTATTGCAAGAAAGAAAGAAGGAAGGCTCTTCACATTGAAGGTACAAGGAAATGTTGGACATGCTATGTTCACATATGGAGAGCAGAAGGTGTCAGAATTGGATCTTTGGCACAAAAGACTTGGACACTTTAATGAAAGAGGTATCAAAGAAATGATTAACAATGATTCAGTGCTTGGAATGCCTAACATTGCAGGTCAACACATGACATACAGATGTGAGGCATGTCAATTAGGTAAGGCTCATAAGCAATCCTATTTCAAGCATGGGTTTATGTATTCAGAAAGACTTGAATTGGTGCATACAGATGTGTGGGGTCCTTCAAAGGACTTTAGTATAAATGGTTCAAGATATTATGTCATATATGTTGATGATGCTACTAGGTGGATCACAATTTATGTGATTAAAGAAAAGTCAGAAGTGTTTAATACATTTAAACACTATCATGCATATGCAGAAAGGATTACAGGTCAAAAATTGAAGAGACTAAGGTCAGATGGAGGGGTAGAGTATTTTTCAAATGAGTTCAATGATTATTTGTGGAATGCAGGTATAAAGAGAGAAGTTACTTGCAGGTATTCTCCTCAACAAAATGGGGTAGCAGAAAGAAGAAACAGGACACTTGTTGAATTTGCAAGGTCCATGATGAAAGAGAAAAATTGCTCAAATTATTTGTGGGCTGAGGCTGTTAATACAGCTACATATTTGGTTAATAGATTGCCTTGTAAAGCTTTGCAGGGTATGACACCATATGAAGCTTGGTGGGGTAAGAAACCTACCTTGGATCATTGCAGAATATTTGGGTGCTTGGCATATGCATATGTGCCATCTCAATTGAGGCATAAGTTGGAACCTAAGGCAGAAAAGTATGTATTCATTGGTTATGATGATAAGCAAATGGGATACAGGTTGTGGAGTCCATCCACAAAGCAATTCCTTGTATCCAAGGATGTTACATTTGATGAGCAAGGTACTTGGTATGCAGGTAAATATAATGTACATGCAGATGATGAAGAAGTAGTGGATCAAAGAAAAGGTAAAGCAAAGATTCAATTACTTGATGAAAGTGAGAACAATGAAGTGCAGGTTGAAGTTGAAGAGAGGCCAAGGTTTGATCCAGAATTTGATGAACCAGAAACTTCAAGAAGTGCAGAAGTTAGGAGGTCATCTAGACACAAATGGCAACCTACAAGGTATAGCTATGACACTTCATTCTTAACTACTAAAGATTATGCTTATTTGGTAAAAGCAGATGAAGACCCTTCTACATATGAAGAGGCCAAAGGGAAAAAGAATTGGGAAGATGCTATGCAAGAGGAGTATGATGCATTGATAGAGAATCAAACATGGGATTTGGTTCCTAAACCTAATAGTCAGAAGATCATTGGATGTAAGTGGGTTTACAAAACAAAGAGATTTGCAGATGGAAGTGTGTCTAGGTACAAAGCTAGACTTGTTGTGAAAGGGTATGCACAGACATATGGAGTGGACTATGATGAGACTTATAGTCCTGTGGCAAAGATGACAACCATCAGGACACTCATAGCAATTGCTGCTTGCAAAGGTTGGAAGTTATCTCAATTAGATGTAAAAAATGCTTTCTTGAATGGTTACATTTCAGATGAAGTCTACATGGAGCAACCAGATGGGTTCAAAGATCAAGTGAGTCCAAATTATGTGTGTAAGCTCAAGAGAGCTTTGTATGGGTTAAAGCAAGCCCCAAGGGCTTGGAATTATAGGCTTGTAAAATTCTTGAATGATCTTGGATTTCAAGCATCAAAGGCAGATAGTAGCTTGCTAGTCAAAGCAAGTGAAGATGGGTTCATTTATGTTTGTATTTATGTTGATGACATAATACTTACAGGAACAGATGATAAGGGAATACAAATGATCAAGAAGCAGATAGAGAAAGAGTTTAAAATCAGTGATTTGGGGAACCTATCATTCTTCTTGGGAATGGAGATCTCTTATACTCAACATGGAGTATATGTGACCCAAGAAAGGTATCTTAAAAATTTGCTAACCAAATTTAAAATGGAAGATTGCAGGGTTGCACCTACACCTTTGGAAGTGAACCATAAATTGTCTAGGTTTGGAGGAGAAGAGTTCAGAGATATGAAACTCTATCAAAGTTTGGTTGGTAGCTTGATTTATGCTACATTAACAAGGCCTGATTTGTCATATGCAGTTGGTGTGCTTTCACAATTTATGCATTGTCCTAGAAAGTAACATTGGATTGCAGGACAAAGAGTACTTAGGTACATCAAGGGTACACTCAGAGAAGGGTTGTACTATGGATTTACTTGTGATACAAGAGTGAAGATATATAGTGATGCAGATTGGGCAGGTAATGTGGATGATAGAAGATCAACACATGGATACTTGTGCTATGTAGGAGACAAATTGATTTCATGGTGTTCCAAGAAGCAACATACAGTTGCTTTGTCATCTACAGAAGCAGAATATAAAGGTATGGTGGAAGCTGCAAAAGAGGTAATATGGCTAAAGACACTTTTGAAAGTTTTTGATGTGATTCAGAGTACTCCTATTATTTGTGGAGACAATATGAGCTCATTATACTTGGCAGCTAATCCTGTATTTCATGCTAGAACTAAGCATATTGAAATACAGTATCATTTTCTGAGAGAGAAGGTCATTGAGAAGGAGATTGAAGTCATACACACTCCCACAAAAGATCAAGTTGTAGATATGATGACAAAAAGTCTAGATGGACCAAAACTACAAAGATTCAAGGATATGGCTGGAGTAAAGAAGATAGAGAAGAACCTCAATTAATGATTGAGGGGGAGCTGTTGGTGCATGACAATCATCAATTGAAGAATTATAGAGGAATGAAGTCAAGGAGTCAAGAAGAAAACAAAGTCAGATGGTTGAAGGAAGGACATGTTCAGAAAATCCAAAGATATGTACACATATGTACATTAGCTGACTTATATCTTTGTTTAGTCATACACTTGTATATATTCATATATAAATATGTTGGAAAATGTCGGGCAAAGAGAGCAGAAGAAGATTAGAGAATAGGGAGAGAGAAATTAGTGTCATTAGACACATTGGAAGTGAGTGAATCATCCATCCTCACTTGTATGTAAATTTTTCTGAAGAAATCGAGAAACTTGCGCCCGATGTTTAGCAGTCTATTCCTTCTGTGTTTAATCTTTTGAGAAATCCTTCTGCACGTGTCTAAGTCCATAGCTAATCTATCTATGGCTAGAATTTGAGAGGTTAATTGTAATCAGGCTGAGAGAATTTTGATTAGGAACATTCATATGTAAGAATGTTCTAAGAGTCGAAAAATCTGGCGCACATTTCATCTTCAATGAAATGATCATTGCTCAGTCCACAGTGTAAAGTTTTACACAAATGAGGGCTTAAAATCTAAGTTGGAAGGTAAGCCATCTATGGCTAAAAGATCTTGATCAAACGGGTTCAGAGTTGGGAGAACCAGTGCTAAGAAATTGCAGGTGTCAAAGTCGCCATTGCAGAGAAGCTCTTTCAGACATAGGTAAAGTGTTTCACACATTTCTCAGTATATACTCAATCTTTTTGAGAGATTTAACTTGGTAAAGTTGCGCAACCTTAAGGCGAAGTGTTGTGCAAAGTTTTATCCAAAACTTTACAGGATTGATTAGTCAATGAGTGATTAATCTGCAGCAGACTTTTCTGAAGAAGCTGAATTTTTCAGAATAATCAATTTTCTGATAAATTGGTGAATGATCTCTAAGTTTGGTGGAGTCTAAAGTTAATCTTGATATAGAGGTGATCTAAATTCAAGGTTAACTTGTTCTTTTGGAGATTAACACTCTCCATCACCCTAAAGGCTCTAGCCTCGTGTGTTCCTTATGGAAGAATTGGAACAAGGCCAAACAGTTCATCAGAATCAGCGATGATTGGAAGTGGGCGGCTGGCATAAGACAAAATGACTCTATTTGGTTCCCGATCAGTGGCATTCGGGGAGTGGAATCTTGGAACCTCCAAACTGCAAGGCAGTTATGGAACAAGGGGTTCAAACAGTGGAAACAGCTTTGGAAACAAGAGACCAGCCAGTGGATTAGGTTCGAAGATTTGGATCCGAGACTTAGCCTTACCTTTGAGGAATGGACTCTTCTTCAAAGCAGGTGTTTAGCCTGGGACCGCTCAACTACCCGCCTTCTCTGCGGTCAGGATCTTCCTTGCTCGGAGGGCCTCAAATGGAGCAATGGTAAGAAGCTTTCCAGAATCCCGAACTTCAAAGGGGATTTGGATGTTCACCACACCCTTAACAAGAGATGGTGCCTTGCTTGGACCAAACTTCGGTGGGAGCTAAAATTCATGTCTCTTTGGCACCCCCTAATTGAGGTCAAAAAGTCCATTCTCATGTGGCAGGTCTTGCATAAAGGAATCTGGACCAATGCAAGGGCTAACAAAATCTGTGGTGTGCCGCCATGGTGCAAGCATTGTCATCGGTGCATCGAAGATTTAGCTCACCTGTTCTTTGACTGCCCCAAGTCCCATGTTATCTGGCATCACGTGTCCCGGGTTTTGAGACTCACGAGTCAAATCAACTGGCAACAAGTGATGTTGGGTGAGGCGATCGGATGCTCATCGAGGCTGTGGAATGCCATCAGAGGTGAGGCTCTTTGGAAGATTTGGAGAGAGCGCTGTGCCGTCAATTTTGGCCAAACTCCTAAGGAATGGTCGATCGAGAAATCCTTGTTTCTCCTTGGTAAAAGAATCTCCCGAGTCAAGAGATCGCCACCGTTTAGACATCACTGTATTTATCTCGTCGAAAACAACAAGTTGAAACCCAAATGGGTCCCACATGAGGGTGATGGTAATGTTATCCGCCTCATTTGTAATGCCTTGTAGCTTGCCATACTCCTCCCCTGCGTTGTGGGATTTGGGGGGTCCCATGGGCACTAGTCCCATTCACTTGTAACTTTTTCTCTTTATTATAATTAAAGTCCGGGAGATTAGGCTAAGGCCGAACTTCCTTTATTTAAAAAAAAAAAACGAGTGGAGAGTTGAGGCAGCTCGGGCGCGTGGTTATATGCGCAACTATGAACCTATTAGCCATCACGTGGTGCACTCTAGTATGTGAGGACATATTCAGTCTGCATCAAAGTTACGGATCTCCATCTGACGGATCGTGGATGCGTTTGTCAACTAGTCCGCTCTACCCGAGGCAGAAGGACTGCAGACGAATGAACCAAAGAGGAATTGGATAGTTTAAAGTTCAAAATACAGGTTGATGCGGGCGGAAATAGATTGTGTGACTGTCGCTGTTGCAGTATCACTCCTCAATCTATTGATATTCTGCACGAACGACTGTGTACCGTTATGTTTCTCAAGACCACGGCTCCACCGCCCTGTGCTGGTTGGGCATTTCCAAAACTCGAATCGTCAAAACGCCTCGCCTCTTAAACGATGGCTCATTTAATGACGATGTGCGATCGTTAAATTGCCTACGACTCTGATTTCGGCAATTCAGTGTAAAAGCTTGTGGTTTTCCTCCTATTTTTAACGGTAATTCCATCCGGACGCAAACTCATCCACCGATAAGCGGATGCAAAGAAAAAAAAGAAAACAAAACAAAACAAATTCACCTAATTTAGACGAGAATTGCGGACTTAGAACGAATCTAAGAGGTACATGATTGATGATTAACTTCTTCTTGTATAAACATGAAATTCAAACAACACAACACGCATGCAGGGATGCTTCCTACCTAAAAGAGTTCACACCGAGCTGATCTGTGAATCTGTGATTGTTGAAACTGTGGATCTTTGGTGTAAAGTTTTTTGGTGTACAAAAGAACTTGCTGAAGGGAATATGCTTCTTACCATCTTTCTTTGCTTACAGAATAACTTTCCGACATATTACAGTAATGTGTGTACCTTTTGAAGGGATTTCAACGTTAAGATGTTTATTTTCCAGGATTTAATTTTCGTAGAGAGATTGTACAATTGAATGACATAGTAGCCATGGACCATTTGTATCGTATAGAGAGGGATTTAGAACATTAGTCTAGGGTAAACGACTAGGCAAGATTATAGAGCCCAAAGATCGCCTTAACAAAAAAGACTTCAAGACCATACGAATAAGCAGTTGAACCGAATGTCTACACTAGTTTAGACTATCTATAACTAGGCTTACAAATCCACATTGGATTGTCAATTCCGGAAGGGCCGACACTCTCCTTTACACAGATTGAAGGAATGAGATCTTGGAGATAAATTTCCTAGAAGGCCACACTTGAAACACTCTAAATGGATCCTCTTCTCCTTAAGAGCACTTGAGATCATGTGGGGGTTGAACTTCCCCTTCTCCCACTGCCTTGGCAAAGACACAGGTAGAGCAGATAACTAATCCGCTATGCGAAGGCTCTAATGATGGCTGGTGTATTTTTAAAGTCAAAAGCACCTATTGTTTCTTAATCTCCTTTGTGTTTGACATAAACAAAAGAGCGATTTCTTTTCATTCTAGTGACACCATGAAGAAAAAAACATACAATCGGGAAGAAAGAAGTCACTTGTGCTCAGTGTTCTTCTATAAAGCTTTACAAAGATGGCTTCATGCTAAAATAAAATTACAGTATGACTTTGTGACATCCTCATAATAAATGCGCATACTCTTAGTGATGAATTAGGGTAGCAATGCTCACACAAATCATTCGGCCAGTATGTCATACAAGTCCATTACAAAATCTTAGCTTGACGCTCACAAAGTCAATATTGTACCCTTCAAAAATGCAATCCATCCCATATTGACTACTGAGAATCTATTTGCTTACATATTTTTGCTTTATCTAGGACCCATCTATCGAGAGTCGTAATAGATGTGCTGTATTCGATTCATCAAGATGGATGACTTAGTACGTTGATCTCATACATGTACAGAAAGAGGGGGTTCTTGATCTCCTCAAATAGTGTAGTACGCCCCTAGGATGCTCCTCAATGACCACAACATTTCTTATAACTAAAAGAAAACTATAGATATTTCAAACAAATTATTAACCTGGCTACAAGCTGCGACTAAGAACAAATCTCAATCATAGTTTCTATCTATAAGGCATCTTGAGCAAGATTAAATTCAAGCAAACATTATGATCTTCATGGCTATTATCCCTGTTCCTAATGGTTAATTCTAGTTGATCGAAAGGAGGAGGTTTTGTGTTCCATCTCCATGAGTGCATAGGCGAGAGTGTTTTTCCAAAGACTTGATAGAGTATCCAACTCGATTAAGCTTGGGTTAATTCAAATATTCTATACATGAACTGGACATAACCAGGACACCTACCATATCTAGACTCTAGCATACTTGATTCTTGTCTAGTTGACCACTACTTGGAGTTGCACATGTGGATTGGTCTGTACTTGTGAGCTCTATTAAACTTTGGGGATCATCTCTAGTTAGAAAAGTCATGTAATGACGAGTTTCCTCAAGAGTTGTAGCTCATTTCTCATACGTGTATGGAGAATTTTGTTATAAATATTGTAATCCATGTTTTTCTCCCTCAACAACATTCAAACGCTCCAAAAATGGAGCTACAGAGGGGGTTTGATCACATGAGTTCTTCTACTTCATTTCTTTTTGAGTTTTCATGAGTGCTGTTAAACGCGCGTTTGCCGTCAGAGACACGTCTAAGCTCTTTTCGGGTTCTTGGGAGTGGAAGGGGTCTGAATAATGAGAGGCCCTATACTTGATTTTCCCAATTGAACACTCACACTACAGTACCGTAATGTTAAACCTCTGCAAACACGAGTTACCATCAATACTCTGATTCGTTCTATCACAGATTTCTGACTCATACACAAAATAAGACTTCTCAGTAATCGGCGCACAAGGTAAATACTATCGTAATACAGACTCCCAATAATTAACTTAGCGAAATAGTGATTCAATACTTAAATTACTGCAAACACTATCATAACACAGTCCTTACCGCAAAGGTGCAACAAACAAACAAGGACAGAAAAGACATAGTGTGACTCAGAGTTCTCCAAAAACAACACAACATAACTCCACAGACGTATCGCCCAGACAGACAGTCTGGCGATCTTGTGGTTGTTACCGAAGCGTCTTTTTCATTGATTTATAAATGGATACAACATTTATGCAACGACCTTTCAGTTCGTGCAGAATATGAAAGGTAAAGATTACAAATGCCAATCTGGCGGCTTACACTCGCACGCACGGTGGACATGAACCCGCAGGTATACAAAAGTTTAGGGCTCATCTATTATACCTTGAAGATACATTGTTCTAGCTAATTTAAACGTCCGGGAAATTTTCTTTTTCAATGAATCTAACATCTGCTTCAAGATCTCTGGTTCTACTAATTGAGCATCAGTTTGTACAGAGCTTAAAGAAATTACTTGGCTCATCAAAATTTCTGCTTGTGTTTGCAGAAACGCTTACTGTAGGTAAAAATCGTTTGATAGAGCTGCATCCCGATTCACTTTCATGTCTGCAATCTGTTTATCAACTCTAGATAGTCCTTCTGCTTGAGCACCCAATTGGTTTTCTCTTCTATCCAACTCTTGATTTTGAAATTGAATAGTCCGGTAGTAAGCATCACGCTCTCTTCGAATTGCTGGGATCTCTTTTTGTAGCTGAGTGACCAACATCATCTGGCTTTTAAGAGCAGCATTTGATTCAAATAGGTTTGCATTTGCAAACTCTAGCTCTGTATTGCTTTACTTTAGTAAAGCTGTCATTTCTTGTCCTTTCTGCACTGCTTCATCTAAATGTGCTCTAGTTTCTTCTAACAAATTTCTTAGTGCTATGCGGGCATCCTCTTTATCTTTAACTAGCTGCCATAACTGAAGAATTTCGGCATCAGTAGCGCATAGTAAATCATCTTTGTCTTTGAATTCAGCCAATGCAACATCTCTTTGTCTGATTATTGTTTCCTGTTCGTCAAGTCTGGCCTGGAGCTGTTGAATCTGGAAGTGCAAATTATGATTTTCTGCCTTCACCGCATCTACCTCTTCCTGGAGTGGATTAATATCTGCTTCAAGAACATCTACTTTATGCTGGAATTCTTGACGAAGATTCTCTGTAACCATTTTGAGTTGCACCGGAAGCTGCTGGGAAAACTGAATAAGCATGCATCCCGTGGATTCTAATTCTGTGAACATAGGAATTGGAGGAAGTAAAGGAGGAAGTGGCTGTGATGAAGAGGTTAAAAGATGAGTGGAATCTAGTGGAGAGTAATTGAGTGAGGAGGATGAAGCGGTAGGTTCCTCAGGAGCAAGGGATGGAACAGGAACAATGGGTGGAGGAATGGGTTGCAGAGTATTAGCTGCTTCGGTAAGTTGCTGCGTAGTCACTTTGGGTTGGGCAATTGCAGATTCTACTGCCGTAATCAATTCTTGAAAAAGTTCTGCAATAATTACCTACGTATCTTCTTGCACTTCTTGTTTGGACTGCTACTGAGATTCATCCTTAGAAGATGTGACTTTAGAATCAGCAGAAACACTTTGATCGTGTTGCTGCTTTAGAGATGATTGAGCTGATGAATCATAGTGCATTGATGTAGCTGTGTCGTGGAAAGTCTCTTCTTCATGTCCTTCTTCTTCATTGTTGTCTGCTTTATTTCCATCAGCATATCCCTGCATTTGACTATAAGACGAACTTATTCTGATGTGTTTTCGGCGGAGGAGCTGGAAGAGTTCTTCGTCATCATCTTCTTCATCTTCAATTATCTGAGCAGATTCCTCATGATATAAGACTGGACCTCGTGGAGGCGGGTGTGCTACTTGAATGGCCGGAAATAAAAATGTGAGAATGTGTGGAAGACGTGATCATGGAAGTTCTCCTTTGTTAACCTGCTTTATGACCGAAACGCATTCACGGTGAATGCGCCGAAAAAATAGGAAGCGAAATTGATAGGCTCTCGAGCAGCCATATCAATTACCGAATAGAATGGGCGAGATATCCCATATGTACGTTTCTGCAGGTTTTAGATGGCTACTAAAAATTGTAAGGCTGTTCTTTCAGGCTCAGGGTGACAGAGTATAGCATACTCATTTGAAGAGTACCTAGGGAACAATTGAATCATGGTAGCAATTGGCAGATTTGGGCCATTCTCTCGACCTTCTAGAGAGAGTCGGAAAGCATCAGCAAAGGACTGTAGGGTGATTACTACCCGAGATGGGAAGGAAGTAATTGGCCAACTCTGCTCCATAGCAGGTGTGGCAGCGATGGCGGCAATAATCTGGGCATAAAACAGGTGACATTCCACTGAATGCCAAGGCAATTCAGCAAAATTGGACAACCCACAAACGCGCAAGTACTCACCCACATCCGCAGGGAGTCCGTCACGGAACGCAGCGAAGTTGGCTAACGCTTCCATGATGCGCACGCAACGTAGCACAAAGACACAGTGAATACAAGAAACACAAAGCACACAGAACACACAGACACAATAGCGATTAACAACGAAACAAAAGAGATTAAGTAGATAGTTGGCAGTGTGAGGCGATCGAAATTGTTAATCATCGTGTGATATTGAGATGATAACCTTCATAACTATGGTGTGCATGCATGAGCAGAACAAAAAGCGGCGATTATTCATGGTTATGTATCCAAACGAGGAGTTTATGATTATGTAGCAAAACGAGGAGTTTATGGTTTTTAAGCAACGAACACGCAAAACTAAAAAGGAAAAGAAAAGAAAAGAGAAAAAAAGAAAAAAAAATACGCGGGCAATCGCAGAACACTTCAGTGCAAATCAGGTGCTTGATGATAAGGCCGCAACTTCGAACCATTTATCACTTTTGGAAGAGGAACTCCGGTCAAAGTAGTCAAACCAAAAAGTAGCTGGGCCCACTTGTTCAGTAATCCCATAAGGACCAAACCATTGTAACTTGAATTTTCCAGCAAAACGATTTGATTTTGCATTATAAAACAGCACAAGTTGTCCTACCGTAAAAACTAGAGTTTTAAGATACCGATCATGTGTACGAGCTTGCCGCAACTGCACTTCTTGAAGAGTCAAAAAACTTTCTCAGCGATGCTCATCTAATTCTCTGAGTGTGTCCAACCGAAATGGCAAAGAATCTTTGGGTATCAACTTCTGAGTTATGGCGACGCGTAAACTAGGCACTACAACTTCCATTGGAGCGATTGAAAGGAGTTAGTCCGGTGGCAACTTTGTAAGTAGTGTGGTATGCCCATAATACTGAAGGTAGTAACTGATCCCATCTTTTTGGTGATTCCACAATCAATTTTCGAAGCATAGTCAACAACGTTTTGTTTGTACTCTCAGCTAAGCCATTAGCACGAGGATAATACGGTGAATTGAATTTATGTAGAATCTGAAAAGTGTGTGTTAACACTCGCATTAAATTGTTGACAAAGTGGGTCTCTTGATCTCTGACAAGTTCCAAAGGTAATCCATAACGTGGGAATACGTCCTTCATTAGACATTTTGCCACCGAAACAGCTGTGGCGGACGGTAAAGCCCAAGCTTCTGCCCATCTGGTAGCATAATCTGTGCATGCCAGAATATATCTGTTGTTGCTAAGGATTGTTGGAGGTGTGATTGGTCCAATAAAGTCAAGACCCCATTTTTGAAAAGGTTCTAAAGGTAAGACAGGCTGCAGAGGAAAGAAATGGTGTTGTAAAGGCTGTCTAGATCGCTGACAATTGTCACATTGCTGCACAAATTGAGATACATCTCTGTACATAGTAGGCCACCAAAGCCCACTTTGTAGAATTTTTGGGTGTGTTAAATCTGTTGCAAAATGTCCACCGGAGGGTATTGAATGTGCCAGAGCGATTACTGAGTTTACTTCATGTGGAGAAATACAACGAAGTAAAATTCCAGTGTGATCCATATAATACAACTGTCCGGCAATCAATCGGAATCTACGACTGTAAACTGGAATTTCCCAGGGCATTGCACGTGAAGTTTGAGTAGGCAAACATCCATCAGTAAGAAAGGTTAATAACTGATCATAGTAAGTAGGTGTCACAGTAGGTTGTGCAGGTTCATCACTAGTCAGTTCAGTAACATAAATTGCTGGTGTGGTGTCATCAACACCGAGCGGAGCTTCACCAGAATCTAATCGAGAGAGAAAATCTGCTAATGCATGTGCAGTGCCGGATCGATGAATTACTTCATAATTGAATTCTTGTAACAATAAAACCCAACATGCCAAACAACCACCTAAATGTTGCTGCCGAACCAGATACACCAGTGCAACATGATCTACATGAAAGATGAATTTTCCGCCTAGCAAATAATGCCGGAATTTCTTTACAGAATACACCAAACCAAGACATTCTCTTTCAATTACTGAATAATTCTTTTCAGCAGGAGCAAGCCTTCGACTTGCATAATAGACAGGTCGGAACCACTTATCAGTTTGTTGCGTTAAAACACTCCCAATGGCTATATCTGATGCGTCTACAAAAACATGAAATGGGCGTTCCCAATCAGGAGGTTGTAGAATTGGAACCTGCGTTAATAAAACTTTTAGACGATCAAATGCAATTTGACATTCTGAGGTCCAATCAAACTGTCGAGGAGTACTAGTTATTAGACGATTTAGGGGTATTGCCAAATGGGCAAGCCACAGTAAATGTCGACCATGCCACCTAGCTTGGCCCATGAATTGCATTACTTATTTCGGCGTAGTAGGCATAGGAGCTTCTAACACGGCTGCAATTTTGTCTGGATCAACTTGTATGCCCTGTACAGATACAATGTGGCCAAGGAGTTTACCACAAGAAACCGCAAAGATAGATTTGGTGGGGTTCAAACAGAGTCGGTATTCTCGGCATTTTTCAAAGCAACACCGTAAATGATACAAGTGTGCTACCATCTTACCGAATAAAGAGAAATCATCTAGATATACTTGCATAAAAGAAGTAAGATAGGGTGAGAAGATTTCCTGCATACACCGCTAAAAGGTACTAGGAGCATTTCTTAATCCAAACCACATGACTATACAAGCAAAAGCACCCCAATTCGTAATAAACACTGTTTTCGGTATATCTTGCTCAGCCATTCGAACTTGGTTATAACCACTATAACCATCAAGAAATGAATACATTTCATGCGCAGCCACTCTGTCAAGCATTGTATCGAGAAATGGAAGAGGAAATGGATCAGGTACGGTGGCTGCATTCAATTTTCGATAATCGACACATATTCGGAGCTACTTGTTTTTCTCTGGCATGATTACAATCGGGGAGATCCATTCAGCGTGCTCAATGGGTACAATGAATCCTACCTTTAATAGGCGATGAAGTTCTGCTTTGACCTGTGCTGCATAGTTAGGGTTCATACAGTAGCTGGCTTGTTTAATCGGCTTTGCTTCTGGTTTGAGCACGACCTGATGCTGATAGATGCGAGGATCCAGACCTTTCATATCACGATAGTCCCAAGAAAAAACATTAGAGAACTCACGAAGAAGCTGGATCAAACCTGCTTGAAACACCTTAGATAATCCTTCCTTTATCTTGACAGGTTGTGGATTTATTTCAACTCCCAAATTGTAGGTGATTAAATGATCTTCGGGAACATAGAATGGACGAGGTTTGCCTAGATCGTCAATTGGCTGTAAAAGATGTTGTAGAGCAGCTTCCTCCATAGCAACAGTATCTTCGGTCTTCACTTCTTCGATCACAGGCACCACCGTACAGGCTGTCGGACTCCAGTTATCTACAATAGATTGCAGATCTACAGTGCCTAAGGAAATCAGATCTTCATTGTTCTTTAAAAATGCTTCTTCTTCATCGTTAGATAAGCCATCCAACATGTGGACTGGCTCTGCTACATATGGCCTTGCATGGAGTTCACAAGGCTGAATGGCATCAAGTTTAACAACATATTTATGATGATTATCTTTAAATGTTAGTTCTTGTGCTGACCAATCCTGGACAACCTTAGCCTATTTTAACTAGGGTCGACCGAAAAGGAGATTATAGTCAAGACTAGACTCCGGTAGTTCTAAGACTAAAGAAGTCATCTTAAACGTTGTTCCCTTCAAAGTTATCGGAACATTTCTTACAAGTCCTACCGGGTGAACTCTGGATTGATCGGCCATTCTTACGAAAAATTAAACAGGCTCGATTTTCATCCATCCCAACTTCTTACAAAGTGTTGTAGTGGCAATGTTTACACCAGACCCACTATCAATTAGTACTTGAGTAATCTTATGATTTTTGTACCATACCGTAATTAAAGGGACCGAATGATCCACTCTAGAATCAGTTTCCGGTTGTACCGTTGCTATTGCTGGAATGCAAGAAGACCCAGGACTGAGCTGGTGCTGGAATTGCTGACGAATTCTTGGCACTAATGCAAGTAAGTGTCCACGAGGGAGAGTAATGGATGCCTTAGATAAAATTTCCCATGCCTGATCTACTTGAATTGTACTTTTCACCGATTCTGAAGATGATGCGCCTGTTACTGGGGTAGAATCTTGTTCCTGCGATCCTTCCTTTGGCAGCGGCACTTGTGTCACCGGAATTGGATCTGGGAACACTGTAGGTTCTTTGGTGGTCCATTGACTAGCTTTGTCATACATTCTCTGCTGTTCATGGATGCCAGGTTCAAACACTTCTGCTGCTGGGTGTAACTGCTTACCAGATCTTGTTTGAATCACTGCGGCCTGAGTTTCCACTGGTGAGATATAAACCATATTGGTTATTGGGTTCTGATGCTCTTTCTTCCTCTGATCATATTCTGTTGCATCTTTACAAAATCTGCGTATATGGCCTAACTCATCGCAAAAATGACAGCGAGGGGGTGGCAAAGAATTATCTTCCTGTGATGTTCCTGTCTGCTAGCGATTTGTATTATAATTTGTATTCCGCTGTCCTCGATAATTTCTGTATCCTTGCTGTTGATTATTTCTCATCTGAGGTGGAATATAATGAGTGGCCGGCTGCCTTGGTTCTTGTATGATAGCATTTATAGTTGCTGGTCCCTGCACTTTGGCGTTATAAGCACAGTTTTTGGTGGAATGTCCGGTTGTAATGCAGATAGGGCAATACATCTGATTAAGTGCACATGTGGTACTGGTATGCCCTGGATTCTTGCACTTGGTGTAGTACATCTATCTAGCCGGATCTTTTGCAACATTTTTGCTGGCTTTCAACCACTCCAGATCTTCGGTAAAGCCTCCAACCTTATGTTTGAGCTGCAATGCCATTGCAATAACTGCATCTAATGTCATATCTCCCACACAACGGATGATCATAATCTGTCGGAGCTGCGGAGTTAAACCATTGAGTGATGATATCATCCGGTAAATTAGCATGTGCCGGAGATAGTTGTCTCAAATGAGTTCTGAATAGGGTGGCATATTCCTACACTGTTTGATTCAGCCTTTGTCTATTGTTCTGTAGGTAATCAAAAATTTCGGCAGGGTTCTTCTTTAGCCGAAATCTCTGCAAAAACGCATTTCTTACCGCTTCATAGGTGCCGAAATGGTTGATATCATATTCTGTAAGCCACCTCGTTGCTTCATTAACTAATGTTGACTGGAATACTATGGCCTTGTATGCCGGATCGAGTGGATGGTTAAGTACTGCATAACTTATTTCAAAGGTGCGTACATGAGCAGCAGGATCATCACCTAGAAATCCACCGAATTTGGTGTAAGTTACTCCCGTTGGAACTGGTCGAGGTGGAAGTAGCTGTTGCTGCTGTTGTTGTTGTTGTTGTTGTTGTTGTTGTTGCCCACTCATGGTGCTGTTACTATTTCCTGAGTTCTGAGGATGCGGTTCCAGTTCTTCAAAGTCTGTATGATTAGACTGCTCACCTTCTGGTTCGAAAATAACACTCAACCTCTTACAAATTTCTAATTCGAATAGCCTATCCTCTTCTGCAGTATCAAACATAGGCAAACTTTCCCCAAACAGTGGTGTCCGGAATGAAGATTCACTGGGAAGTATAACACTGTCACCGGAAAATTATAAATTTTCTGCAACCGGGATCGAACTGTCACCGGAATTAGTGGAACTTTCCCCAATCCAGGGTATTCTTTCACCTTCAATGACCTCTCTGGATAACACACCTCTATTCGTAGAGAGGTTTGAATCTTGACCAGATGGTGTCAGATCAACTACATACTGCGTCCTTGTGGACTCCGAAGTTATTGTATCTTCTGCAGACTGCACCGAAATTTCACCGAAATTTACTGGAATTGCAGTATGTTCCACCGGAACGCTACCGGAATCACTACTAATGTGCTTCGCTTCTTCGATGACTAGACCTAACCGATCTGTGCTTCTTCCTCTTGGGGGTGTCCTTCGCAAATTTGGTACCGCCCAAGGCTGTCTGTACTTCGGATACGACTCACCGGACCGAGTAACCGGCATATATCACCTTTTTCAACTCTTGGGTACTACTTCTACCTTACTATCGATTCACAATCAATGGTTACCTTCCCACAATCACTTTGCAACACTCTGTTGCCACATTCCCACAACTAATTTGCAACATTCTAGTGCCACTTTCCCACAACTAATTTGCAACATTCTGGTGCCACTTTCCCACAGATGGTGCCAGTGTTAAACACGCATTTGCCGTCAGAGATGCGTTTAAGCTCTTTTCGGATTCTTGGGAGTGGAAGGGGTCTGAATAATCAGAGGCCCTATACTTGATTTTCCCAATTGAACACTCACACTACAATACCGTAATGTTAAACCTCTACTAACACGAGTTACTATCAATACTCTAATTCGTTCTATCATAGATTTCCGACTCATACACAGAATAAGACTTCTTAGTAACCGGCGCACAAGGTAAATACTATCATAATATAGAATCCCAATAATTAACTTAGCGGAACAGTGATTCAATACTTAAATTACTACAAACACTATCATAACACAGTCCTTACCGCACAGGTGCAACAAGCAAACAAAGACAGAAAAGACACAGTATGACTCAGAGTTCTCCAAAAACAACACAACGTAACTCCACGGATGTATCGCCCAGACATACAGTCTGGTGATCTTCTGGTTGTTACGAAAGCGTCTTTTTCATTGATTTATAAATGGATACAACATCTATGCAACGACCTTTCGGTTCGTGCAGAATATGAAAGGCAAAGATTACAATTGCCAATCCGGCGGCTTACAGTGCTTTTCAATTTCTATCATGAATCACTCCATTTCTGTTAGTTGTATCTCATTGTATTTGGGTATATACCTTGCCATTTGCTTCTGTTGTATCTCATTGTATTTGGGTACCTTGCCATTTGCTTCTTCCATTATACTTATTCACCTTCAAAGGGGAATGATCCAACATTTGCACACTTTTGAAGACATCCTCAAATTGTACATAAAGAGGGTCTCTCACCCACTTTGTACTTGTTAGAAGCATGTGACTCTAGGCTTTTGCCATTCTCATTTCTACTCTATGTGATTTTTCCCATTTCTTGGTCTACTAAGTTTGAGCCCCTCACACTCTTTCATTTTGTGTGTACACTCTTCTTTCATTTCTCTTCCGTGCATATTCTATCTACACCTTGAAAGTATCATACTTATGAAGATATACAAAAAATAAAGTATGGATTCAATATTCAACAAAAACATCATCTATAGGTATCTTTGCAATAACTTTTTCCTAATATTTTTCTGAATGCTGCTCCATTTTGGAAAAAGTAATGAGTTCGCAAAATACGAGTTCAGGTTTACGTGTGTTAGGAGAAGTGATTTTAGGTTTCAATGTCTACGGTAGCATAAGCATGAAGCTTTTGAGGATGTTATCTGGCACTATTACGTTGAAATGATATTTCCATTTCGTCTTTGTAACTTTCAAATTTTTTACGTTGGACCTATTTGGATCAATCACATCTTCTGATGATTACCTTCAGTGCAAATCTCATGAGTGAATAAAGCCTTTTCTACAAGGGAGTTTGTAAAGTTTCATGATCTCTCTAAGCACACTACACCATTTTTGTTGGTGCATAATAAGTTTTAATTGAACCTTGGCATCAAAGCTCGATTGCTCACATTCATCATTTTCTCCGACGGATGCAAATGAGATTTTTGTATCATGATACTTCTAAAACCATATTGGGGTGCCATCCTACTTACGAATTCGAAACTCCTCTGAAACAATCTCTAAGTATCTTTTATACTTAGCGTTAGTATTTAATATGCTATTTTCTCTACTACTATAGCATACATGACATTCGGACTGTTGATGTATAAAACACCACAAGAAATGAATTAATGTGACACTAGAACACCTCCATGGTCACCATTAACTCATTGCCACTCCAAACTTTGATAATTGATAGCCTAAAGTGAGAACTTTGCTTCTACAGAAATTCCTAGTCACCGAAATGACATACCTTCCGTATATTGCTAATTTCTCCTAGCTCAAGTATTATTTCTCCATGAAACATTTTAGGCAAAAACTAAAAGAGTAGAGCTTTCCAACTAGCTATAATATGCATCAAACGGATCTCTAGAACTCAAGTTATGACCCTCACAAGATGACCCTGTATGACCTTCCAAAACTGGAAATTTTTGCCTGTTTTAGTATTCCTGAGTGTCTAAAAATAAAAATTCGATGCTTAGCATCGAATTTCAGTCAAGGTCGATGCCGTGCATCGACTTTGAGCTTTTTTATGCCCTTTTTCTGCACCAGAAATACTCTCTTTTACACACACATGAACAAGACCACTTGTATGCTATAAGTCGATGCCAGGCATCGACTTTATGCTGAAACTCGATGCCAGGCATCGAGTTGCTCCACAAACTTCATGTTTTTAAAAGATTCAACAACAGTTAACACACAGAGAATGAAAAAAGGACTTATCAGCCAGGATTCGATGCCACGCATCAAATTGCTCAGAAAACTTGAACTTTTGAATTCATCACATAGTAGGCAAGCATGGAGATGATGGAGAGAGACTCATACACAGAACTTTACTCAGTTCTTTCTCATAGCTATGGAAACTCAGAAGTTTTACAGATGCTTTCTCACTCAGAGAAGCCCGACTATACTCAGTCTTATAAAATGAACTCCTTCTTCTACTTCTTCTCTCTCTCTCTCACTCCGCGTCAGTTGATACAAACTAACTTATATAGATTTTCGTATTCTCGTGATTTTAAAAAACTTCTAGAACTAAAGTGAACTAACTTTACAAATATGATACACTTGTGAATTTGTCCCTTCACATAGGCATGGGGTTTTCTTCCTAAGATTTGAACTTCAAATATATGTCCAATTAGTGATTGTTTCTCCAACAGCTCCCCCTCAATCATTAATTGACATTCTCTGTTCCTTCATATCTTCTTCTTTTCTTTTACTCCTGCCATGCTTTTGAATCTGCTGGTCTTCACACCATCCAAGCTCTTTGTCATTATGTCTGCTAACTGATCTTTAGTAGAAATGTACTCCACTTCAATCTCCTTCTCCATTACCTTTTCTCTGAGAAAATGATACTGTATCTCTATGTGCTTTGTCCTTGCATGAAATACTGGATTTGCTGCAACATAAAGTGAACTCATATTATCTCCATGTATTGTAGGTGTACCTTGATCAATGCCTAAGGTCTTGAACAATGTCTGCATCCATATGACTTCCTTAGCTGCTTCCACAAGTCCTTTGTACTCTGCTTCAGTTGACGATAATGCTACTGTATGTTGTTTCTTTGAACACCAACTTACAAGCTTATCACCAATGTATATCATGTAACCATGAGTTGATCTTCTGTCATCCTGGTTACCTACCCAATCTGAATCACTATAGGCTCTCAACTTCAAATCTGATGTAAAAGGATAATATAATCCTTCCTTTATAGTTCCTTTGATATATCTGAGAACTCTTTGACCTGCAATCCAATGTGGGTCCTTTGGACAATGCATGAATTGTGACAAAACTCCCACTGCATAACTAAGATCAGGTCTTGTTAGTGTAGCATAAATCAAACTACCCACAAGAGATTGATACTTCCTCATATCTTTGTAGTCTGCACCATCATATTTACTGAGCTTGTGATTAACTTCAAGTGGAGTTGAAGCTTCTCTGCAATTTTCCATATCAAACTTCTTCAATAGATTCAGAAGATACCTTTCTTGTGATACATATATGCCATGATCTGTATAAGTGACTTCCATTCCAAGAAAGTATGACAACTTTCCTAGGTCACTGATCTTGAATTCTTTTTCAAGTAATCTCTTTACCTCCTTTATTCCTTCATCTGAAGTACCTGTGATTATAATGTCATCTACATAAATAAAAATGTAGATTGTACCTTCCTCTATTCTTTTGATAAGTAGACTTGAATCTGCTTTTGAACTTTGATATCCAAGATCATTGAGATACTTCACCAGTCTATAGTTCCAAGCTCTTGGAGCTTGCTTCAATCCATACAATGCTCTTCTCAACCTGCAAACAAAATTTGGATACTTGGAATCTATAAACCCTTGAGGTTGTTCCATGTATACCTCATCTGATATGTATCCATTCAAGAATGCATTTTTTATATCCAATTGACTTAGGGTCCATCCTTTTGAAGCTGCAATAGCAATGATTGTCCTTATAGTTTACATCTTAGCTACGGGACTGAATGTCTCATCATAATCTATGCCATAGGTCTGGGCATAGCCTTTCACCACCAATCTAGCTTTGTATCTGGCTATACTTCCATCTGCAAGCTTCTTCACTTTATAAATTCATTTATTTCCAATTACTTTCTTACCATTTGGTTTAGGAACAAGTTCCCATGTCTTGTTCTCCTCCAGTGCATTGAATTCTTCCTTCATTGCTTCTTCCCATTGCTTCTTACCTTTAGCTTCATCATAGTTCTGAGGTTCTTCATCATCTTTGACCATATATGCATAGTTCTTCTGAGTTATGTAAGAAGTATCATAAGAATACCTTTCTGGTTGTCTTCTAGTCCTGCTTGACCTTCTTGGTTCACATTCTTCATAAGTGTCTGGATACACCTCTTCATCAAATATAGGAGCTTCTTCATTCCTTCTTGTTAATCCACTTCTGGATGTACTTGCTTGTATATAGTCTTCATCTCGAATCATCTGCACAATTGATTTTCCTTTCTCACATCTTCTTACCTCTTCTTCAAATTCTTAAACTGTACTACTTTGATCTGCATACCAACTTTTCTGTTCATCAAATGTAATATCTCTTGAAACAAGAAATTGTTTGGTTAGAGGATTCCACAACCTGTAACCCATCTGCTTTTCATCATAACCAATGAACACATATTTTTCTGCCTTTGGTTCAAGTTTATGCCTAAGTTGTGATGGCACATAAGCATATGCAATTGATCCAAACACTCTACAATGATCTAGTGTTGGTTTCTTACCCCACCAAGCTTAATATGGAGTCATTCTATTTAGAGCTGCACATGGTAATCTATTCACAAGATATGTGGCTGTATTTACAGCCTCAGCCCAAAGATAATTTGGACAACTCTTCTCCTTTAGCATAGCTCTAGCCAACTCAACCAAAGTCCCGTTCCTTCTTTCTGCTACACCATTTTGTTGTGGTGTATACCTGCAAGTTATTTCTCTCTTAATACCTGTATTCCAAAGATAATCATTGAACTCTTGGGAGAAGTATTCTCCCCCTCCATCAGACCTCAGTCTCTTAAGCTTTTGACCTGTGACTCTCTCTGCATATGCATGAAAATGCTTGAAAGCTCCAAACACTTCTGATCTCTCCTTCAAAACATATAATGTTATCCATCTTGTAGCATCATCAATGAAAAGAGCATAATACCTTGAGCCACTGATAGATCCTTCTTTTGTTGGTCCCCATACATCTGTATGAATGAGCTCAAGTACTCCATCACGTTTCAATCCTTTCTTCTGAAATGGTAACCTGTGTGCTTTACCCATTTGACATGCTTCACATTTATAAACCATATGTTGACTTTGCACATTTGGTAATCCTAGTACAGACTGATTAGCAACCATAGATTTAATTCCTCTTTCATTAAAGTGACCTAATCTCTTATGCCAGAGATCAAGTTCTGTAATCACTCCTTCACCATGTGTGAGCAAAACTTGAACAATGTTCCCTTGTACTCTTAAAGTAAAGAGTCTACCTTCTTTCTTACCAGAGACAATCTGATTATATCCATTCTCTGGATCTTCAACAAATACTCCTTCATTTGTAAACCTGACTTGAAAACCTTTTTCAACTATCTGTCCCACAGTAATCAAGTTTTTAGGTATTGTGGGAACATACAAAACATTGGTTAGCAAATCTGCTCCACTCTTGCATTTCACTTTTCCAATTGAATGTACACTATGTATTGTATTATCACCTGTTTTAACTGTATGACTAGAAATACCTTTTTCCAATTCAGACATCAATTCTATGTTTCTTGACAAATGATTAGAACATCCAGAGTCAATGTAAAATACCTTTAGATCTTCTTTATCTGATGTGCTGATTGAATTCATCATCAATGATGTATGACTTTCATTCTGTGTGTCATTTGCATAGTTGTAGTAGGTGGTGTTGTAGGATTGATTCTGTCCCCAACTTCTTCCTCCACCTCTACCATAGCCTCCTCTTTGACTTTGTCTACCTCTTTGAAAATTACTTTGATATCTTCCACCTCGACCTCTGCTATTGTTGTTTTGATTTTGGTTTGATCCTTGTTGATTGTGCCAACAGTCATGAGCTAAATGATTACTCAATCCACAGATCCTGCAAGGCTTCTTGTTGTTATTTTGATTACCTCTTCCTCTTCCAAAACCTCTTGCTCTTCCTCTGCCAGTGCCTTTACCTCTTGCATAATAAGCTTGAGAACTAGACTCGTCTTCATCCTTTGCTTTACCTTTATCTCCTTTCTTCTTGTTCTTCATGTACATTGCAGAACTTTGTCCTTTATCTCCATCTCCCTTCAAGTCTTGCTCATATGTGAGCATCAAACCAAGCAACTGATTCAAATATGGAACATAATGATTTAATGAAAGTTCTGTTGATAAGACAAAAGGTTTCCAGCTTTCATCCCCTCTCAAACCGGCAAGTAGCTGAGCAAACAATCTGTGATCTTCAACATCTTCATTTATGGATCCAAGACTATCTGCTAGATCCTTCATCTTAGTGACATAATCACTAATACTTTGACTTGGCTTCTTCTTGAATGTTGTAAACTCTGACCATAGACTTGCTTTCCGTGCTTTAGTAGTGCTTTGGAAATGATATTCCAATGCATTCCATATATCTTCAGATGATTCCAATCCTCTGATGTGTGGTAGCAAATGATCAGAGATTGTATTGTAAATGTAAGCTTTTGCACTTGCATCCTTCTTCTGCCAATGCTTTAAAGCATCAAGTTCTTCTTTCTTTGGTCGGCTTTCATCTTCAAATATTGGCTTCTCTTCTTCACCTGTAACATAGATCATGAGATCCTTACTCATAAGTAAGGCTTCCATTCTCATTACCCATGCGGGGTAATTATCTCTGTCCAGTTTGTCAATGGAGATATGATCTTCCATACTCCTTTCCTTCTACTGCAACCTGTGAGCTTAAAAGATAAAGGATAATACCTTTTGGAGTTCTTTGTGTATGAAGATACTTTCGAAGTAACCTTTTAATGCCTTGTGTCTTCAAATGCTTCGCCTTTGAAACTTTAATGGAAAACTTTCCAAAACTTCTCGTACCTTTGCCGCCTTCTGATCTTCAAGACCTTTCTGCTCTGATACCACTTGTTGATGTATAAAACACCACAAGAAATGAATTAATGTGACACTAGAACACCTCTATGGTCACCATTAACTCATTGCCACTCCAAACTTTGAGAAATCATACCCTAAAGTGAGAGCTTTGCTTCTACAGAAATTCCTAGTCACCAAAATGACATACCTTCAGTATTTTGCTAATTTCTCCTAGCTCAAGACAGATTTCTCCATGAAACTTTATAGGCTAAAACTAGAAGAGTAGAGCTTTCCAACAAGCTATCATATGCATCAAACGAATCTCCAGAACTCAAGTTATGGCCCTCACAAGATGACCCTGTATGACCTTCCAAAACTGGAAATTTTTGCCTGTTTAAGTATTCGTGAGTGTCTAAAAATAAAAATTCGATGCCTAGCATCGAATTTCAGTCAAGGTTGATGCCGGGCATCGACTTTGAGCTTTTTCATGCCCTTTTTCTGCACCAAAAATACTCTCTTTTACACACACATGAAGAAGACCACTTGTATGCTAGAAGTCGATGCCAGGCATCGACTTTATGCTGAAACTCTATGCCAGGCATCGAGTTGCTCCACAAACTTCATGTTTTTAAAAGATTCAACAATAGTTAACACACAGAGAATGAAAAAAAGGACTTATCAGCCAGGATTCGATGCCACGCATCGAATTGCTCAGAAAACTTGAACTTTTGAATTCATCACACAGTAGGCAAGCATGGAGATGATGGAGAGAGACTCATACACAGAACTTTACTCAGTTCTTTCTCATAGCTATGGAAACTCAGAAGTTTTACAGATGCTTTCTCACTCAGAGAAGCCCGACTATACTCAGTTGTATAAAATGAACTCCTTCTTCTACTTCTTCTCTCTCTCTCTCACTCCGCGTCAGTTGATACAAACTAACTTATATAGATTTTCGTATTCTCGTGATTTTAAAAAACTTCTAGAACTAAAGTGAACTAACTTTACAAATATGATACACTTGTGAATTTGTCCCTTCACATAGGCATGGGGTTTTCTTCCTAAGATTTGAACTTCAAAAATATGTCCAATTAGTGATTGTTTCTCCAACAGCTCCCCCTCAATCATTAATTGACATTCTCTGTTCCTTCATATCTTCTTCTTTTCTTTTACTCCTGCCATGCTTTTGAATCTGCTGGTCTTCACACCATCCAAGCTCTTTGTCATTATGTCTGCTAACTGATCTTTAGTAGAAATGTACTCCACTTCAATCTCCTTCTCCATTACCTTTTCTCTGAGAAAATGATACTGTATCTCTATGTGCTTTGTCCTTGCATGAAATACTGGATTTGCTGCAACATAAAGTGAACTCATATTATCTCCATGTATTGTAGGTGTACCTTGATCAATGCCTAAGCTCTTGAACAATGTCTGCATCCATATGACTTCCTTAGCTGCTTGCACAAGTCCTTTGTACTCTGCTTCAGTTGACGATAATGCTACTGTATGTTGTTTCTTTGAACACCAACTTACAAGCTTATCACCAATGTATATCATGTAACCATGAGTTGATCTTCTGTCATCCTGGTTACCTGCCCAATCTGAATCACTATAGGCTCTCAACTTCAAATCTGATGTAAAAGGATAATATAATCCTTCCTTTATAGTTCCTTTGATATATCTGAGAACTCTTTGACCTGCAATCCAATGTGGGTCCTTTGGACAATGCATGAATTGTGACAAAACTCCCACTGCATAACTAAGATCAGGTCTTGTTAGTGTAGCATAAATCAAACTACCCACAAGAGATTGATACTTCCTCATATCTTTGTAGTCTACACCATCATATTTACTGAGCTTGTGATTAACTTCAAGTGGAGTTGAAGCTTCTCTCCAATTTTCCATATCAAACTTGTTCAATAGATTCAGAAGATACCTTTCTTGTGATACATATATGCCATTATCTGTATAAGTGACTTCCATTCCAAGAAAGTATGACAACTTTCCTAGGTCACTGATCTTGAATTCTTTTTCAAGTAATCTCTTTACCTCCTTGATTCCTTCATCTGAAGTACCTGTGATTATAATGTCATCTACATAAATACAAATGTAGATTGTGCCTTCCTCTGTTCTTTTGATAAGTAGACTTGAATCTGCTTTTGAACTTTGATATCCAAGATCATTGAGATACTTCACCAGTCTATAGTTCCAAGCTCTTGGAGCTTGCTTCAATCCATACAATGCTCTTCTCAACCTGCAAACAAAATTTGGATACCTGGAATCTATAAACCCTTGAGGTTGTTCCATGTATACCTCATCTGATATGTATCCATTCAAGAATGCATTTTTTATATCCAATTGACTTAGGGTCCATCCTTTTGAAGCTGCAATAGCAATGATTGTCCTTATAGTTGACATCTTAGCTACGGGACTGAATGTCTCATCATAATCTATGCCATAGGTCTGGGCATAGCCTTTCACCACCAATCTAGCTTTGTATCTGGCTATACTTCCATCTACAAGCTTCTTCACTTTATAAACCCATTTATTTCCAATTACTTTCTTACCATTTGGTTTAGGAACAAGTTCCCATGTCTTGTTCTCCTCTAGTGCATTGAATTCTTCCTTCATTGCTTCTTCCCATTGCTTCTTACCTTTAGCTTCATCATAGTTCTGAGGTTCTTCATCATCTTTGACCATATATGCATAGTTCTTCTGAGTTATGTAAGAAGTATCATAAGAATACCTTTCTGGTTGTCTTCTAGTCCTGCTTGACCTTCTTGGTTCACATTCTTCATAAGTGTCTGGATACACCTCTTCATCAAATATAGGAGCTTCTTCATTCCTTCTTGTTAATCCACTTCTGGATGTACTTGCTCGTATATAGTCTTCATCTCGATTCATCTGCACAATTGATTTTCCTTTCTCACATCTTCTTACCTCTTCTTCAAATTCTTCAACTGTACTACTTTGATCTGCATACCAACTTTTCTGTTCATCAAATGTAACATCTCTTGAAAGAAGAAATTGTTTGGTTAGAGGATTCTACAACCTGTAACCCATCTGCTTTTCATCATAACCAATGAACACATATTTTTCTGCCTTTGGTTCAAGTTTATGCCTAAGTTGTGATGGCACATAAGCATATGCAATTGATCCAAACACTCTACAATGATCTAGTGTTGGTTTTTTACCCCACCAAGCTTCATATGGAGTCATTCCATTTAGAGCTGCACATGGTAATCTATTCACAAGATATGTGGCTTTATTTACAGCCTCAACCGAAAGATAATTTGGACAACTCTTCTCCTTTAGCATAGCTCTAGCAAACTCAACCAAAGTCCTGTTCCTTCTTTCTGCTACACCATTTTGTTGTGGTGTATACCTGCAAGTTATTTCTCTCTTAATACATGTATTCCAAAGATAATCATTGAACTCTTGGGAGAAGTATTCTCCCCCTCCATCAGACCTCAGTCTCTTAAGCTTTTGACCTGTGACTCTCTCTGCATATGCATGAAAATGCTTGAAAGCTCCAAACACTTCTGATCTCTCCTTCAAAACATATAATGTTATCCATCTTGTGCATTATCAATGAAAAGAACATAATACCTTGAGCCACTGATAGATCCTTCTTTTGTTGGTCCCCATACATCTGTATGAATGAGCTCAAGTACTCCATCATGTTTCAATCCTTTCTTCTGAAATGGTAACCTGTGTGCTTTACCCATTTGACATGCTTCACATTTATAAACCATATGTTGAATTTGCACATTTGGTAATCCTAGTAGAGACTGATTAGCAACCATAGCTTTAATTCCTCTTTCATTAAAGTGACCTAATCTCTTATGCCAGAGATCAAGTTCTGTAATCACTCCTTCACCATGTGTGAGCAAAGCTTGACCAATGTTCCCTTGTACTCTTAAAGTAAAGAGTCTACCTTCTTTCTTACCAGAGACAATCTGATTATATCCATTCTCTCGATCTTCAACAAATACTCCTTCATTTGTAAACCTGACTTGAAAACCTTTTTCAACTATCTGTGCCACACTAATCAAGTTTTTAGGTATTGTGGGAACATACAAAACATTGGTTAGCAAATCTGCTCCACTCTTGCATTTCACTTTTCCAATTGAATGTACACTATGTCTTGTATTATCACCTGTTTGAACTGTATGACTAGAAATACCTTTTTCCAATTCTGACATCAATTCTATGTTTCCTGACAAATGATTAGAACATCCAGAGTCAATGTAAAATACCTTTAGATCTTCTTTATCTGATGTGCTGATTGAATACATCATCAATGATGTATGACTTTCATTCTGTGTGTCATTTGCATAGTTGTAGTAGGTGGTGTTGTAGGATTGATTCTGTCCCCAACTTCTTCCTCCACCGCTACCATAGCCTCCTCTTTGACTTTTTCTACCTCTTTGAAAATTACTTTGATATCTTCCACCTCGACCTCTGCTATTGTTGTTTTGATTCTGGTTTGATCCTTGTTGATTGTGCCAACAGTCGTGAGCCAAATGATTACTCAATCCACAGATCCAGCAAGCCTTCTTGTTGTTATTTTGATTACCTCTTCCTCTTCCAAAACCTCTTGCTCTTCCTCTGCCAGTGCCTTTACCTCTTGCATAATAAGCTTGAGAACTAGTCTCCTCTTCATCCTTTGCTTTACCTTTATCTCCTTTCTTCTTGTTCTTCATGTACATTGCAGAACTTTGTCCTTTATCTCCATCTCCCTTCAAGTCTTGCTCATATGTGAGCATCAAACCAAGCAACTGATTCAAATCTGGAACATAATGATTTAATGAAAGTTCTGTTGATAAGACAAAAGGTTTCCACCTTTCATCCCCTCTCAAACCTGCAAGTAGCTGAGCAATCAATCTGTGATCTTCAACATCTTCATCTATGGATCCAAGACTATCTGCTAGATCCTTCATCTTAGTGACATAATCACTAATACTTTGATTTGGCTTCTTCTTGAATGTTGTAAACTCTGACCATAGACTTGCTTTCCGTGCTTTAGTAGTGCTTTGGAAATGATATTCCAATGCATTCCATATATCTTCAAATGATTCCAATCCTCTGATGTGTGGTAGCAAATGATCAGAGATTGTATTGTAAATGTAAGCTTTTGCACTTGCATCCTTCTTCTGCCAATGCTTTAAAGCATCAAGTTCTTCTTTCTTTGGTCGGCTTTCATCTTCAAATATTGGCTTCTCTTCTTCACCTGTAACATATATCATGAGATCCTTACTCATAAGTAAGGCTTCCATTCTCATTACCCATGCGGGGTAATTATCTCTCTGTAGTTTGTTGGAGATATGATCTGCCATACTCCTTTCCTTCTGTTGCAACCTGTGAGCTTAAGAGATAAAGGATAATACCTTTTGGAGTTCTTTGTGTATGAAGATACTTTCGAAGTAACCTTTTAATGCCTTGTGTCTTCAAATGCTTTACCTTTAAAAATTTAATGGAAAACTTTCCAAAACTTCTCGTACCTTTGCCGCCTTCTGATCTTCAAGAACTTTCTGCTCTGATACCACTTGTTGATGTATAAAACACCACAAGAAATGAATTAATGTGACACTAGAACACCTCTATGGTCACCATTAACTCATTGCCACTTCAAACTTTGAGAAATGATAGCCTAAAGTGAGAACTTTGCTTCTACAGAAATTCCTAGTCACCGAAATGACATACCTTCAGTATTTTGCTACTTTCCCCTAGCTCAAGGATTATTTCTCCATGAAACTCTAAATGCTAAAACTAGAAATATAGAGCTTTCTAACAAGCTATCATATGCATCAAATGGATCTGTAGAACTCAAGTTATGGCCCTCACAAGATGACCCTGTATGACCTTCCAAATCTAGAAATTTTTGCCTGTTTTAGTATTCCTGAGTGTCTAAAAATAAAAATTCGATGCCTAGCATCGAATTTCAGTCAAGGTCGATGCCGGGCATCGACTTTGAGCTTTTTTATGCCCTTTTTCTGCACTAGAAATACTCTCTTTTACACACACATGAAGAAGACCACTTGTATGCTAGAAGTCGATGCCAGGCATCGACTTTATGCTGAAACTCGATGCCAGGCATCGAGTTGCTCCACAAACTTCATGTTTTTAAAAGATTCAACAACAATTACAACACAGAGAATGAAAAAATGACTTATCAGTCAGGATTCGATGCCACGCATCGAATTGCTCAGAAAACTTGAACTTTTGAATTCATCACACAGTAGGCAAGCATGGAGATGATGGAGAGAGACTCATACACAGAACTTTACTCAGTTCTTTCTCATAGCTATGGAAACTCAAAAGTTTTACAGATGCTTTCTCACTCAGAGAAGCCCGACTATACTCAGTCGTATAAAATGAACTCCTTCTTCTACTTCTTCTCTCTCTCTCTCACTCCGCGTCAGTTGATACAAACTAGCTTATATAGATTTTCGTATTCTCGTGATTTTAAAAAACTTCTAGAACTAAAGTGAACTAACTTTACAAATATGATACACTTGTGAATTTGTCCCTTCACATAGGCATGGGGTTTTCTTCCTAAGATTTGAACTTCAAATATATGTCCAATTAGTGATTGTTTCTCCAACAGCTCCCCCTCAATCATTAATTGACATTCTCTGTTCCTTCATATCTTCTTCTTTTCTTTTACTCCTGCCATGCTTTTGAATCTGCTGGTCTTCACACCATCCAAGCTCTTTGTCATTATGTCTGCTAACTGATCTTTAGTAGAAATGTACTCCACTTCAATCTCCTTCTCCATTACCTTTTCTCTAAGAAAATGATAATGTATCTCTATGTGCTTTGTCCTTGCATGAAATATTGGATTTGCTGCAAGATAAAGTGAACTCATATTATCTCCATGTATTGTAGATGTACCTTGATCAATGCCTAAGCTCTTGAACAATGTCTGCATTCATATGACTTCCTTAGCTGCTTCCACAAGTCCTTTGTACTCTGCTTCAGTTGACGATAATGCTACTGTATGTTGTTTCTTTGAACACCAGCTTACAAGCTTATCACCAATGTATATCATGTAACCATGAGTTGATCTTCTGTCATCCTGGTTACCTGCCCAATCTGAATCACTATAGGCTCTCAAATTCAAATCTGATGTAAAAGGATAATATAATCCTTCCTTTATAGTTCCTTTGATATATCTGAGAACTCTTTGACCTGCAATCCAATGTGGGTCCTTTGGACAATGCATGAATTGTGACAAAACTCCCACTGCATAACTAAGATCAGGTCTTGTTAGTGTAGCATAAATCAAAATACCCACAAGAGATTGATACTTCCTCATATCTTTGTAGTCTGCACCATCATATTCACTGAGCTTGTGATTAACTTCAAGTGGAGTTGAAGCTTCTTTGCAATTTTCCATATCAAACTTCTTCAATAGATTCAGAAGATACCTTTCTTGTGATACATATATGCCATGATCTGTATAAGTGACTTCCATTCCAAGAAAGTATGACAACTTTCCTAGGTCACTGATCTTGAATTCTTTTTCAAGTAATCTCTTTACCTCCTGGATTCCTTCATCTGAAGTACCTGTGATTATAATGTCATCTACATAAATACAAATGTAGATTGTACCTTCCTCTGTTCTTTTGATAAGTAGACTTGAATCTACTTTTGAACTTTGATATCCAAGATCATTGAGATACTTCACCAGTCTATAGTTCCAAGCTCTTGGAGCCTGCTTCAATCCATACAATGCTCTTCTCAACCTGCAAACAAAATTTTGATACCTGGAATCTATAAACCCTTGAGGTTGTTCCATGTATACCTCATCTGATATGTATCCATTCAAGAATGCATTTTTTATATCCAATTGACTTAGGGTCCATCCTTTTGAAGCTGCAATAGCAATGATTGTTCTTATAGTTGACATCTTAGCTACGGGACTGAATGTCTCATCATAATCTATGCCATAGGTCTGGGCATAGCCTTTCACCACCAATCTAGCTTTGTATCTGGCTATACTTCCATCTGCAAGCTTCTTCACTTTATAAACCCATTTATTTCCAATTACTTTCTTACCATTTGGTTTAGGAACAAGTTCCCATGTCTTGTTCTCCTCCAGTGCATTGAATTCTTCTTTCATTGCTTCTTCCCATTGCTTCTCACCTTTAGCTTCATCATAGTTCTGAGGTTCTTCATCATCTTTGACCATATATGCATAGTTCTTCTGAGTTATGTAAGAAGTATCATAAGAATACCTTTCTGGTTGTCTTCTAGTCCTACTTGACCTTCTTGGTTCACATTCTTCATAAGAGTCTGGATACACCTCTTCATCAAATATAGGAGCTTCTTCATTCCTTCTTGTTAATCCACTTCTGGATGTACTTGCTTGTATATAGTCTTCATCTCGATTCATCTGCACAATTGATTTTCCTTTCTCACATCTTCTTACCTCTTCTTCAAATTCTTCAACTGTACAACTTTGATCTGCATACCAACTTTTCTGTTCATCAAATGTAACATCTCTTGAAACAAGAAATTGTTTGGTTAGAGGATTCCACAACTTGTAACCCATCTGCTTTTCATCATAACCAATGAACACATATTTTTCTGCCTTTGGTTCAAGTTTATGCCTAAGTTGTGATGGCACATAAGCATATGCAATTGATCCAAACACTCTACAATGATCTAGTGTTGGTTTCTTACCCCACCAAGCTTCATATGGAGTCATTCCATTTAGAGCTGCACATGGTAATCTATTCACAAGATATGTGGTTGTATTTACAGCCTCAGCCCAAAGATAATTTGGACAACTCTTCTCCTTTAGCATAGCTCTAGCAAACTCAACCAAAGTCATGTTCCTTCTTTTTGCTACACCATTTTGTTGTGGTGTATACCTGCAAGTTATTTCTCTCTTAATACCTGTATTCCAAAGATAATCATTGAACTCTTGGGAGAAGTATTCTCCCCCTCCATCAGACCTCAATCTCTTAAGCTTTTGACCTGTGACTCTCTCTGCATATGCATGAAAATGCTTGAAAGCTCCAAACACTTCTGATCTCTCCTTCAAAACATATAATGTTATCCATCTTGTAGCATCATCAATGAAAAGAACAAATACCTTGAGCCACTGATAGATCCTTCTTTTGTTGGTCCCCATACATCTGTATGAATGAGCTCAAGTACTCCATCATGTTTGAATCCTTTCTTCTGAAATGGTAACCTGTGTGCTTTACCCATTTGACATGCTTCACATTTATAAACCATATGTTGACTTTGCACATTTGGTAATCCTAGTACAGACTGATTAGCAACCATAGCTTTAATTCCTCTTTCATTAAAGTGACCTAATCTCTTATGCCAGAGATCAAGTTCTGTAATCACTCCTTCACCATGTGTGAGCAAAGATTGACAATTGTTCCCTTGTACTCTTAAAGTAAAGAGTCTACCTTCTTTCTTACCAGAGACAATCTGATTATATCCATTCTCTCGATCTTCAATAAATACTCCTTCATTTGTAAACCTGACTTGAAAACCTTTTTCAACTATCTGTCCCACACTAATCAAGTTTTTAGGTATTGTGGGAACATACAAAACATTGGTTAGCAAATCTGCTCCACTCTTGCATTTCACTTTTCCAATTGAATGTACACTATGTCTTGTATTATCACCTGTTTGAACTGTATGACTAGAAATACCTTTTTCCAATTCTGACATCAATTCTATGTTTCCTCACAAATGATTAGAACATCCAGAGTCAATGTAAAATACCTTTAGATCTTCTTTATCTGATGTGTTGATTGAATTCATCATCAATGATGTATGACTTTCATTCTGTGTGTCATTTGCATAGTTGTAGTAGGTGGTGTTGTAGGATTGATTCTGTCCCCAACTTCTTCCTCCACCTCTACCATAGCCTCCTCTTTGACTTTGTCTACCTCTTTGAAAATTACTTTGATATCTTCCACCTCGACCTCTGCTATTGTTGTTTTGATTCTGGTTTGATCCTTGTTGATTGTGCCAACAGTCATGAGCCAAATGATTACTCAATCCACAGATCCAGCAAGCCTTCTTGTTGTTATTTTCATTACCTCTTCCTCTTCCAAAACCTCTTGCTCTTCCTCTGCCAGTGCCTTTACCTCTTGCATAATAAGCTTGAGAACTAGTCTCCTCTTCATCCTTTGCTTTACCTTTATCTCCTTTGTTCTTGTTCTTCATGTACATTGTAGAACTTTGTCCTTTATCTCCATCTCCCTTCAAGTCTTGCTGATATGTGAGCATCAAACCAAGCAACTGATTCAAATCTGGAACATAATGATTTAATGAAAGTTCTGTTCATAAGACAAAAGGTTTCCACCTTTCATCCCCTCTCAAACCTGCAAGTAGCTGAGCAATCAATCTGTGATCTTCAACATCTTCATCTATGGATCCAAGACTATCTGCTAGATCCTTCATCTTAGTGACATAATCACTAATACTTTGACTTGGCTTCTTCTTGAATGTTGTAAACTCTGACCATAGACTTGCTTTCCGTGCTTTAGTAGTGCTTTGGAAATGATATTCCAATGCATTAAATATATCTTCAGATGATTCCAATCCTCTGATGTGTGGTAGCAAATGATTAGAGATTGTATTGTAAATGTAAGCTTTTGCACTTGCATCCTTCTTCTGCCAATGCTTTAAAGCATCAAGTTCTTCTTTCTTTGGTCTACTTTCATCTTCAAATATTGGCTTCTCTTCTTCACCTGTAACATATATCATGATATCCTTACTCATAAGTAAGGCTTCCATTCTCATTACCCATGCGGGGTAATTATCTCTGTCCAGTTTGTCAATGGAGATATGATCTGCCATAGTCCTTTCCTTCTGCTGCAACCTGTGAGCTTAAAAGATAAAGGATAATACCTTTTGGAGTTCTTTGTGTATGAAGATACTTTCGAAGTAACCTTTTAATGCCTTGTGTCTTCAAATGCTTCACCTTTGAAACTTTAATGGAAAACTTTCCAAAACTTCTCGTACCTTTGCCGCCTTCTGATCTTCAAGACCTTTCTGCTCTGTTACCACTTGTTGATGTATAAAACACCACAAGAAATGAATTAATGTGACACTAGAACACCTCTATGGTCACCATTAACTCATTGCCACTCCAAACTTTGAGAAATGATAGCTTAAAGTGAGAACTTTGCTTCTACAGAAATTCCTAGTCACCGAAATGACATACCTTCAGTATCTTGCTAATTTCTCCTAGTTTGAGTATTATTTCTCCATGAAACTTTATATGCTAAAATTAGAAGAGTAGAGCTTTCCAACAAGCTATCATATGCATCAAACGGATCTCTAGAACTCAAGTTCTGGCCCTCACAAGATGACCCTGTATGACCTTCCAAAACTGGAAATTTTTGCCTGTTTTAGTATTCCTGAGTGTCTAGAAATAAAAATTCGTTGCCTAGCATCGAATTTCAGTCAAGGTCGATGCCGGGCATTGACTTTGAGCTTTTTTATGCCCTTTTTCTGCACCAGAAATACTCTCTTTTACACACACATGAACAAGACCACTTGTATGCTAGAAGTCGATGCCAAGCATCGACTTTATGCTGAAACTCGATGCCAGGCATCGAGTTGCTCCACAAACTTCATATTTTTAAAAGATTCAACAACAGTTAACACACAGAGAATGAGAAAATGACTTATCAGCCAGGATTCGATGCCACCCATCGAATTGCTCAGAAAACTTAAACTTTTGAATTCATCACACAGTAGGCAAGCATGGAGATGATGGAGAGAGACTCATACACAGAACTTTACTCAGTTCTTTCTCATAGCTATGGAAACTCAGAAGTTTTACAGATGCTTTCTCACTCAAAGAAGCCCGACTATACTCAGTCGTATAAAATGAACTCCTTCTTCTACTTCTTCTCTCTCTCTCACTCCTCGTCAGTTGATACAAACTAACTTATATAGATTTTCGTATTCTCGTGATTTTAAAAAACTTCTAGAACTAAAGTGAACTAACTTTACAAATATGATACACTTGTGAATTTGTCCCTTCACATAGGCATGGGGTTTTCTTCCTAAGATTTGAACTTCAAATATATGTCCAATTAGTGATTGTTTCTCCAACAGCTCCCCCTCAATCATTAATTGACATTCTCTGTTCCTTCATATCTTCTTCTTTTCTTTTACTCCTGCCATGCTTTTGAATCTGCTGGTCTTCACACCATCCAAGCTCTTTGTCATTATGTCTGCTAACTGATCTTTAGTAGAAATGTACTCCACTTCAATCTCCTTCTCCATTACCTTTTCTCTGAGAAAATGATACTGTATCTCTATGTGCTTTGTCCTTGCATGAAATACTCGATTTGCTGCAACATAAAGTGAACTCATATTATCTCCATGTATTGTAGGTGTACCTTGATCAATGCCTAAGCTCTTGAACAATGTCTGCATCCATATTACTTCCTTAGCTGCTTCCACAAGTCCTTTGTACTCTGCTTCAGTTGACGATAATGCTACTGTATGTTGTTTCTTTTAACACCAACTTACAAGCTTATCAACAATGTATATCATGTAACCATGAGTTGATCTTCTGTCATCCTGGTTACTTGCCCAATCTGAATCACTATAGGCTCTCAACTTCAAATCTGATGTAAAAGGATAATATAATCCTTCCTTTATAGTTCCTTTGATATATCTGAGAACTCTTTGACCTGCAATCCAATGTGGGTCCTTTGGACAATGCATGAATTGTGACAAAACTCCCACTGCATAACTAAGATCAGGTCTTGTTAGTGTAGCATAAATCAAACTACCCACAAGAGATTGATACTTCCTCATATCTTTGTAGTCTGCACCATCATATTTACTGAGCTTGTGATTATCTTCAAGTGGAGTTGAAGCTTCTCTCCAATTTTCCATATCAAACTTCTTCAATAGATTCAGAAGATACCTTTCTTGTGATACATATATGCCATGATCTGTATAAGTGACTTCCATTCCAAGAAAGTATGACAACTTTCCTAGGTCACTGATCTTGAATTCTTTTTCAAGTAATCTCTTTACCTCCTTGATTCCTTCATCTGAAGTACCTGTGATTATAATGTCATCTACATAAATACAAATGTAGATTGTACCTTCCTCTGTTCTTTTGATAAGTAGACTTGAATCTGCTTTTGAACTTTGATATCCAAGATCATTGAGATACTTCACCAGTCTATAGTTCCAAGCTCTTGGAGCTTGCTTCAATCCATACAATGCTCTTCTCAACCTGCAAACAAAATTTGGATACCTGGAATCTATAAACCCTTGAGGTTGTTCCATGTATACCTCATCTGATATGTATCCATTCAAGAATGCATTTTTTATATCCAATTGACTTAGGGTCCATCCTTTTGAAGCTGCAATAGCAATGATTGTCCTTATAGTTGACATCTTAGCTACGGGACTGAATGTCTCATCATAATCTATGCCATAGGTCTGGGCATAGCCTTTCACCACCAATCTAGCTTTGTATCTGGCTATACTTCCATCTGCAAGCTTCTTCACTTTATAAACCCATTTATTTCCAATTACTTTCTTACCATTTGGTTTAGGAACAAGTTCCCATGTCTTGTTCTCCTCTAGTGCATTGAATTCTTCCTTCATTGCTTCTTCCCATTGCTTCTTACCTTTAGCTTCATCATAGTTATGAGGTTCCTCATCATCTTTGACCATATATGCATAGTTCTTCTGAGTTATGTAAGAAGTATCATAAGAATACCTTTCTGGTTGTCTTCTAGTCCTGCTTGACCTTCTTGGTTCACATTCTTCATAAGTGTCTGGATACACCTCTTCATCAAATATAGGAGCTTCTTCATTCCTTCTTGTTAATCCACTTCTGGATGTACTTGCTTGTATATAGTCTTCATCTCGATTCATCTCCAGAATTGATTTTCCTTTCTCACATCTTCTTACCTCTTCTTCAAATTCTTCAACTGTACTACTTTGATCTGCATACCAACTTTTCTGTTCATCAAATGTAACATCTCTTGAAACAAGAAATTGTTTGGTTAGAGGATTCCACAACCTGTAACCCATCTGCTTTTCATCATAACCAATGAACACATATTTTTCTGCCTTTGGTTCAAGTTTATGCCTAAGTTGTGATGGCACATAAGCATATGCAATTGATCCAAACACGCTACAATGATCTAGTGTTGGTTTCTTACCCCACCAAGCTTCATATGGAGTCATTCCATTTAGAGCTGCACATGGTAATCTATTCACAAGATATGTGGCTATATTTACAGCCTCAGCCCAAAGATAATTTGGACAACTCTTCTCCTTTAGCATAACTCTAGCAAACTCAACCAAAGTCCTGTTCCTTCTTTCTGCTACACCATTTTGTTGTGGTGTATACCTGCAAGTTATTTCTCTCTTAATACCTGTATTCCAAAGATAATCATTGAACTCTTGGGAGAAGTATTCTCCCCCTCCATCAGACCTCAGTCTCTTAAGCTTTTGACCTGTGACTCTCTCTGCATATGCATGAAAATGCTTGAAAGCTCCAAACACTTCTGATCTCTCCTTCAAAACATATAATGTTATCCATCTTGTTGCATCATCAATGAAAAGAACATAATACCTTGAGCCACTGATAGATCCTTCTTTTGTTGGTCCCCATACATCTGTATGAATGAGCTCAAGTACTCCATCATGTTTGAATCCTTTCTTCTGAAATGGTAACCTGTGTGCTTTACCCATTTGACATGCTTCACATTTATAAACCATATGTTGACTTTGCACATTTGGTAATCCTAGTACAGACTGATTAGCAACCATAGCTTTAATTCCTCTTTCATTAAAGTGACCTAATCTCTTATGCCAGAGATCAAGTTCTGTAATCACTCCTTCACCATGTGTGAGCAAAGCTTGACCAATGTTCCCTTGTACTCTTAAAGTAAAGGGTCTACCTTCTTTCTTACCAGAGACAATCTGATTATATCCATTCTCAGGATCTTCAACAAATACTCCTTCATTTGTAAACCTGACTTGAAAACCTTTTTCAACTATCTGTCCCACACTAATCAAGTTTTTAAGTATTGTGGGAACATACAAAACATTGGTTAGCAAATCTACTCCACTCTTGCATTTCACTTTTCCAATTGAATGTGCACTATGTCTTGTATTATCACCTGTTTGAACTGTATGACTAGAAATACCTTTTTCCAATTCTGACATCAATTCTATGTTTCCTCACAAATGATTAGAACATCCAGAGTCAATGTAAAATACCTTTAGATATTCTTTATCTGATGTGCTGATTGAATTCATCATCAATGATGTATGACTTTCATTCTGTGTGTCATTTGCATAGTTGTAGTAGGTGGTGTTGTAGGATTGATTCTGTCCCCAACTTCTTCCTCCACCTCTACCATAGCCTCCTCTTTGACTTTGTCTACCTCTTTGAAAATTACTTTGATATCTTCCACCTCGACCTCTGCTATTGTTGTTTTGATTTTGGTTTGATCCTTGTTGATTGTGCCAACAGTCATGAGCCAAATGATTACTCAATCCACAGATCCAGCAAGCCTTCTTGTTGTTATTTTCATTACCTCTTCCTCTTCCAAAACCTCTTGCTCTTCCTCTGCCAGTGCCTTTACCTCTTGCATAATAAGCTTGAGAACTAGTCTCCTCTTCATCCTTTGCTTTACCTTTATCTCCTTTCTTCTTGTTCTTCATGTACATTGCAGAACTTTGTCCTTTATCTCCATCTCCCTTCAAGTCTTGCTGATATGTGAGCATCAAACCAAGCAACTGATTCAAATCTGGAACATAATGATTTAATGAAAGTTTTGTTGATAAGACAAAAGGTTTCCACCTTTCATCCCCTCTCAAACCTGCAAGTAGCTGAGCAATCAATCTGTGATCTTCAACATCTTCATCTATGGATCCAAGACTATCTGCTAGATCCTTCATCTTAGTGACATAATCACTAATACTTTGACTTGGCTTCTTCTTGAATGTTGTAAACTCTGACCATAGACTTGCTTTCCGTGCTTTAGTAGTGCTTTGGAAATGATATTCCAATGCATTCCATATATCTTCAGATGATTCCAATCCTCTGATGTGTGGTAGCAAATGATCTGAGATTGTATTGTAAATGTAAGCTTTTGCACTTGCATCCTTCTTCTGCCAATGCTTTAAAGCATCAAGTTCTTTTTTCTTTGGTCGGCTTTCGTCTTCAAATATTGGCTTCTCTTCTTCACCTGTAACATATATCATGATATCCTTACTCATAAGTAAGGCTTCCATTCTCATTACCCATGCGGGGTAATTATCTCTGTCTAGTTTGTCAATGGAGATATGATCTGCCATACTCCTTTCCTTCTGCTGCAACCTGTGAGCTTAAAAGATAAAGGATAATACCTTTTGGAGTTCTTTGTGTATGAAGATACTTTCGAAGTAACCTTTTAATGCCTTGTGTCTTCAAATGCTTCACCTTTGAAACTTTAATGGAAAACTTTCCAAAACTTCTCGTACCTTTGCCGCCTTCTGATCTTCAAGACCTTTCTGCTCTGATACCACTTGTTGATGTATAAAACACCACAAGAAATGAATTAATGTGACACTAGAACACCTCTATGGTCACCATTAACTCATTGCCACTCTAAACTTTGAGAAATGTTAGCCTAAAGTGAGAACTTTGCTTCTACAGAAATTCCTAGTCACTGAAATGACATAACTTCAGTATTTTGCTAATTTCTCCTAGCTAAATTATTATTTCTCCATGAAACTGTATAGGCTAAAACTACAAGAGTAGAGCTTTCCAACAAGCTATGATATGCATCAAACCAATCTGTAGAACTCAAGTTATGGCCCTCACAAGATGACCCTGTATGACCTTCCAAAACTGGAAATTTTTGCCTGTTTTAGTATTCCTGAGTGTCTAAAAATAAAAATTCGATGCCTAGCATTGAATTTCAGTCAAGGTCAATGCCGGGCATCGACTTTGAGCTTTTTTATGCCCTTTTTCTGCACCAAAAATAGTCTCTTTTACACATACATGAAGAAGACCACTTGTATGCTAGAAGTCGATGCCAGGCATCGACTTTATGCTGAAACTCGATGCCAGGCATCGAGTTGCTCCACAAACTTTATGTTTTTAAAAGATTCAACAACAGTTAACACACAGAGAATGAAAAAATGACTTATCAGCCAGGATTCGATGCCACGCATCGAATTGCTCAGAAAACTTGAACTTTTGAATTCATCACACAGTAGGCAAGCATGGAGATGATGGAGAGAGACTCATACACAGAACTTTACTCAGTTCTTTCTCATAGCTATGGAAACTCAGAAGTTTTACAGATGCTTTCTCACTCAGAGAAGCCCGACTATACTCAGTCGTATAAAATAAACTCCTTCTTCTACTTCTTCTCTCTCTCTCTCACTCCGCGTCAGTTGATACAAACTTACTTATATAGATTTTGGTATTCTCGTGATTTTAAAAAACTTCTATAACTAAAGTGAACTAACTTTACAAATATGATACACTTGTGAATTTGTCCCTTCACATAGGCATGGGGTTTTCTTCCTAAGATTTGAACTTCAAATATATGTCCAATTAGTGATTGTTTCTCCAACACGGACCATAGTGCATACATTACTATCTATTGGCAAGGGAATCCTTTTATTTCTTGTTTCCTCCTTTTTTTCATTTAATTGCTAAACAAGACATATGTTATGTGAAGCTTACATTAAGTATTTGAAACCTTAGTATCATTATGGAAAGGAATTGCTAAGTATTTGTAATGAAATATCTAGATAGCATGATTTTGGGAGTGACTTAGCTTGGATTCTTTCCAAATGTGTTGATCCCTTTCAAAAATCAACTCTCTTGGATGGGATGAAGGGTTGAAGCAACAATCCGTTTCGTTTTTAATTATTAGCCCTTGTGGTGTCTTCGATACGCACAACATACTAGATTTGGTTATTTTGATACCATCACCATGATAATACACAAGGATTTTTGTAATGACAAATGTTTTTCATAAAAAAGAGTCTTAAATGGCGCAATATATAGCTTTAGACATCACCTTGTTCAAATCAACGGGCAAACATTCATTCCATTCTATGGAAAGATCAATGTGAATGCTTTGGATGCTTAATTTCCTTGTCGAGCCATGTGTTTTTGCCTGTTCCACGCTTATAATACCTTCTCATTATATGTGCATTTGGAGCATAAGTGAAGAAATATCCCATGCTTCAATGATGTGTGTTTGCAAAGATAATGGTAGCTCAGGAGACAAACATAAAAAGATGAGATTAAAATAAAAAAATATTAGCCTTGTAATAAGCTTTGTCCTTCTCACAATATCTAAAAAGACCTACCATTGATCCTTGAGACCATTTTGAAAGATGAAGAAAAAGTTCTTCTAATTTGTCATCCATATGTTATTTGTTCATCTTTCTTCATCAATTTAAAAAGATTATTTAAACGAAATCTTCTTAGACTGAGAGATCCTCTTTGGCTACAAGTGGGCTAGGGGACGATGCTTCCATGGCTTTGGGTGCCTACTTGATTGCCTATTAGTTGGGCTAAAGATAGCCCCTTGGATCCTCTCCCTAGCAAGATCCATAAGTTAACTCTTTTCATCTTTGAATGATACTTGAAAGCTCTTTCTTAGACAATATTGGTGAAATTCTCATGGAGGAGACATAATGTAGAATAAAAAACAAACAAAATCCCCCAATATAAAGATAGAAGCATTGAAAGAAGTAAGGATCATGATAGGATTGTTGTGTCTACAAAACTAGCCTAGTTCAAAGCCAATCTAAGAAAAAAATTAACCTAAGTACTCAAGAGAAAAACAATACCCATAGGGGGTGAAAGGGAAAATATCCACCCAACCAGCTCCACCCATATCTTCAAAATCAAACTCGAGCCTTAGGAGAATATGATGCTTCCAAATTGATAACACTAGAAGTATTGCAAAGCACAACTATTCCTGTTTAAATCGGAGTCTTAATTCCGCTCATAAGGGACAAATAAATCACCTATCACACTTACCGCTAAAGAACCATATATTCTAGGAAAAGAGCTTCTTATCATTTGGGAATGTTTAAAAAGTTAGATAAAAATATTATAATTTAAGTGGTATGATCCCATGTGTGTTTTCAGTTAGAGAATTTGAATAAGATCTTAGAGGCGTTTCTTAGGAAGCCCCTTTCTTGATTCAGGATTTACTTCACACTTTGTGCAGCCATAGCTCACACTCTGATTTGTCTAAGTAGGAGCTAGTTAGCTCTTATTGCAGAGTATGATATATGTTTCCATTAAACTTTGGTTTTTTAGAAAGATAATAGAGTCACATGAAGTCTCCTTGAAGATCAAGTTGATCTTTGCATATTAAGAGAGAAATTAAGACTAGAGTGAATAGGTGGTAAGTAATTTTTCTTGCAGGCATTGATTCTCATTAGTAGGAGCAAGTATTCTCAATGCAATAACTTGCATCTGGAGAATCTCATATTATTGTTTTAGTGTTCAAATGATATCATCCTCAATTTGCAAGTGGAAGTAGAAAGGTAGTAGATTTTGACCTTTGGCACAAAAGTTATAGACATATCAATACTTTAGCAATGGAAAGTGCTAGCTTATAGGAATAGTCATTCCACTAACTATCTCTCCTCACTTTCCATGATTGGAAATGAAGTGAAAATAGGTGCACCCTCACCTCATGCCTCATGAGTATGTGCAGCCTCTCCTTACTCATCATTAGTAGGCACACATTCTCCTTTTCTATATCATTAAAGCTCATGGTGCATGTTGTCCAAGATGGCCATAACGTAGCCTTGTTAGCACAAGTGTGAGACCATTCTTCCATGTGTAAAATGTGGGTAACCTCATAAGCATGATTCTAGTCCCTCATTCACCTTTTCTGGGGAAATGTGTGTGGCTCCATAAGTAGAGGAGGGCACCTACTATCCACATTCTCATCATCTTTTCTATGGTGATGGGGTGATTGCATCCATAAAGGCAAACCAAGGCATCTCTCTCTTGGCATTGAGGGTTATCCCACATCATTTATGGTGAATTTTCAAGAAGGTGATTCGTAATCAAAGGTGAATCTACCTTGGATCAAGGCGACCCTATCTCCTAGGGCCAAATAAAACTAAATGAATCCCAAATTTCTCTACACCCCCAAAACAATATAGCTCTACCTCCCCTTTGGCAGAACAAAAATAAGGCGGCACTCTAACCACCAAAATCTTGGAATTTGACATGATATGGGATAAAAACCAACCTCTTTTAAGATTAGCTAGAAGAGGTAAATTTATCAAGTAATGCAAATGAAGCCATCACAAAGCCAGGGTGATGTCAGGAATAATCAGAAGAATGTTCGAAAGTGGGCTAGTGACCTACCAAAAATAACTCTTCTCTGTAAGTAGCTACCTTATGTAAGGAAAGCAATCACTTCATTTTCAAAGACCGTAGTCCATTTCATAAGTAAATCTTGGATCACTTCTAGGAATCATCAAAATCAGAAAGGCCAGTCATTTTGGCCCCTTGGAGTCTACATAATAAGTGGAAAGGCCCTTAATTGTATATGCTTTGGGATACATTCCATCTCATTATCTATGATACACACTGATTCTAGATTTTTTTGCCTCTCACTTGATTACATTGTGTTTGGGCTTGCTCCTATGTGATGGATAGTCCATCTCTATATTTAGATTCCTTGTATAGTTATTGATTTAGTAGAAAAATATAGTGTGATGCTTCAAAAAAATTTATCGTTGCTTTTGAATGCTAAGTGTTTTCTCCGAAGACATATTGGCCACTTTGTAATGTTGTTACACTATTTTTGTGGACTAATCATCATTTATTCATGAGCTAGTGTTATTTGGGGTCACGTAAGGTCTATGAGGTACAACTATCATTGAGCCCTAGGAATCAATCACACTCTTAATTGCTAACTATTTTTCTCTTAGTGGAAAGGTAGCTTTGATAGTAAGAGCAATGACTTGGGAAGCTTAGGGATGAGCTTCTAGTGACAAGAAAATGCTATGAGAACCCTTTCCATTGAACTTTCTCAAGATTTAGCCTCCACACCTCTTTTTAAAGAAAATCCTCAGAGAACCCTTGGTTTCACCTTAGAGACATTTGAAGAAACCCAAACACCAATGAAGGACCTTGGGATTCTCTATCCATGTTGAACATAAAATTTTGAACTTTCAAGGGTTATGTGGATGAAGATGTTGATGATCATGTAACAAGGTTCATGTCCTTATGTTGGGAATGAGGATTGCAAAACCATGAAGCTTCCATGCTTTTCTTATTTCCATCTACTCTTGATGGGCTTGTAGAGTAGTGATATAGTCGACATGCAAATGGGAACTTTTCCACTTGGGAAGCTTTGAAGAGATTGCATCCAAGCAACTCTTTAGAAAAAGCTTTAGATCAACAGGAAGATTCAAAGCTCCATCTAGATGAACCTTTTCACGAACTCTTTATGCATGCTAAAGCTCTTGCTTCCACGAACTCTACATGCAGGAAGCTTTTCTTAGACATTGCATCCAAGCAAATCTTGAGAGAAAGCTTTAGATCAACATGAAGATTTAAAGGTCCATCTACGTGAACCTTTTCATGAACTCTATATGCATGCTAAAACTATTTTCTTCCTTCTTATTGCATGCTCAATGTCACTTTTTAGTGAATAAATGTATTGAGAAATCCCTCCCAAGGTCTTCCCAAAAAACGCTTTGAGAAAAACTAAGGTTAGATGCTACATTGGAGGACTTTGTAGCAAACACTTCATGCATTGAAGTGGCAAGAGTTTACTTTGAGGTGGAACTTAGGACACTTTCACCACCATCGATGATCGGATTGGGCAATTTAGGAGGGAATTAGAAGCAATTAAAGTGCAATAAAGTCAAAATGAGGAGATGATCACCTCACCACCAATGTGCTAAAATGATGACCTACTCATGCAACTTTTGTGGGAAGTGGAGTTGTAGAATACTCAAGAAATCCAAATGTAAGTATGGCGTAGCATATGCAACCAAAGATGCCACTCCAAATTAAATTTCCAAATTGAATAACTTCTCAATTTTTTAGCAAAATCATCCATGAGGCTAACAAATGCTACTACCTCAAAGGAACTCAAGAGTGAGGTTATTCAAAAGTCTCCGACACTTTTTATGCTAGCAATCAAATTCACTCAACATGGATCAGAATCATATAGAGTCACCAAGGTATAGTAGACCACCTATGTGCTATAACTATAGAGAATATGAGCAGGGGCAAAGTAGGTGCTAGCTACTTGAAGGCGCACCACTCTATCATCAATGTCGCAATGCCAAGGATTATTATACGAGGGACTATCCCCACAATCGCGTCACTCGGATTCACATGATAGCAGTCTATCCATAAGGAGGTATGGATCCACATTCTTTTGTTCTTTCATCCTCTACAAAACCTATGATCACTAGAGATAGACAAGGGAGAGTGGCTTATCTAGAAAAACAATAGAGGCCTAAGGAGGAAGAATATGGGAAAAAGGCCAATTGAGAAAGTGTGAGGACATTGAAGAAGCTTATGAGAGGGTGAGTAACTCTTTGAAGGACCAACTCGATCTCCCTCAGGAGCATGATATTTAAGAAATTTCAAAGGACACACATCCTAGGTTATTTTATACCAACCCATTACTGATGATGCAAAGGTAAAAAGTGATAAAATTCAGGTTATTCACACTACCTACTTGTGCCCACCACCAAGTGTAGATGGCTACATGGTTGAATTTCCCCTGGCTCCACTCGTAGACAACCATAGTTCAAGGTTGATTGTTTGTATAAAAAAGTGAGATTTTAGCAGGATTCATATGCCCAACTTCACCATGAACGAATTGAAACTTGAATTGACAAAAGTAGCACCAATTATTGTTACATTGGCATACCCACAATGGGGAATCATTGAAAAGGTACTTATGATAATTCAAGGCTATTAGTTTTTGTTGGATTTCTTTTATTGCATTACCCAATGAGACTTCTTTTCCCTCTACTCTAGGGAAAACCATGGTTAAGGCAAGCCAATGCATTACGAGATTAGGGTAGAAATATGTTATGGATCTCTACAAAGACTAACAAATAGTTGTGTACACATTTGGAGGAAGGGTGCCAAATGTTAAAAGTCAAGATTCAAGCTACAAATTCGTGGGGAATATTTTATGGACATGGAGCAATCAAAGGAAGCCAAAAGCCACGAGATTCCATCAAGAAAAGTCACTCAACCACTCCCCAAGTCATCTCAACTAAGTCCTCCAAGTTAGGAGGCTGATTTGGAAAGGTAGTTCCTAGATTTTAGGGGCACACTTCTCACTATAAAAGGAGCATGTATCCCGACTTCTTTTGGGCCATCTTCTTGGAGTTTTAGCTCATGTAAAGTGAGCACTAAGTGCTGGAGTTGTGATAAGAAAGCCCCTTGCTTAAGCTAGCCCCTTGCTTGCTTGTTTGTTTTCTTTTAGTAGGCATATCTATGTGTGTGCGCAAGCAGTGTTGCAACTCTCTACCCCTGAGTTGTTAGCATTGGTTCTCCCTCATATTGTATCCATTTGATGTAATGCTTGTCTCATTGGATAGCTATTCAAGTCTATTTTATGCTCACAAATTCTCTGGAGCATTCTCTAAGTAGTCTGGGAGCAACATTCATTTTAGTGAAGTTGTGTGATTGATATCTCTCTCTGTGTGTAGGCTCTGTTGGAAATATTTCGCTCTCTATTGTAAGGGCTGGTTCTCCTTCTCTATTTATCCCTTTGCTATGATTTTGGTGTCATTGGGTAGCTAGTAAAGTGCTTTAAAGGTGACCCAAGCTGGAGATTTATTCTCTTTATATTCTCTGAGAAAAGCTTTCTGGAGTGAAGTGAGGTCTCAGCTTGACTAGCAGTTGTGAGCATTCAACTAGCTCATGTTGTAGACATTTTTCCTCTTGGTGTAAGCATCCATTTGAAGTGAAATTTGATTTGTTGGAAATCACTTGATGTCTACTATAGGTCTACAAAAGCTCACTGGAATTTTCTGCATAAGCTCTGAGTAAGAGCATTTTGGAGGTACAGAGGTCAAAGAAGGATACCTGTGGAGGTCATTCGCGCTTCATCATTGCTTAGGGGTTGAGATACTTCCCCCATCAGTGGTATGAGAGCATTTGGGCATCTTGGAGGTATCACATACAAACAAGAAGACCTCTTGGAGTTGGTGGTTGAAGATTTGCATCAACAAAAGCTTCTTGGAGGTAGCTCACATCAAGTGGGAGCTATTCTACTCAAAGTTTCAAGAGCACAAGGTGTCCATCTAACGAAAGCTTTGGATTGAGGTAACCTCAGAGCCTCATTTTTATTTTACACACATTGGAGCATTAGCCAAGGGCTAGGTCAAGTATCAAAGACTAGATATGGGAGATGTCAACACTCAAATTGATAAGCTAGACAAAGGGAACTATCAACCATGGAGATTTAGGGTCTCCAACTATCTTATGGGCAAGGGCCTTTGGGGGTTGATTAGTGGAAGTGAACCAAGACCTAGGTTGGATGCGAATCCAACCAATGACCAGAGAAGGGCCTTTAGGGAATGGAATGAAAGAGACAAGAGGGTTATCTTTATTCTTTCCCAACACATTAGCAATAGCATGATCGGCCATATCCAAGACTTGGATTGAAGCATGAAGGTATGGGAGACACTTGAAAGGCTTTATTCAACAAGCACCAAAGCAAGGAAGATCCAACTCAAGAATGAGCTCAACAACCTTAGGAAGAGCTCAGGGAGTAGCATAAATGACTACACACGTAAGGTCAAGGAGTTATGAGATGCATTGGGATCCATTGGAAGCCACGTAGACGATGACCATCTTGTGGCTTATACTCTCAATGGTTTGAGAGATGATGAGAAGTGGAAACCCTTTACCACTTTAGTTTATTTACAGGATAATCTTCCCAATTTTGAGCAATTGGTTGCTCTCATGGTCACCGAAGAAATGAACATAGGTGGAAGTTCAACTAAAAGCAAGGATGCACAAGTTTTCTATGCAGGTAATCAAAGGGGCAAAGGAAGACGGGGACAAGGAAGGGGCAAAGGAAGGTTTGGAGGAAGGCAAGGCCACTCAAGAAATCAAGGACATGATCAAGGCACCTCATCACAAAGAGGGAGAGGAAGAACAAGAGGAAGAGGAGGACGACATCAACAAAACAGGAATCAAGATGGTGAAGGATGTTACATATGTGGCAAGTTTGGCCACTATGCTAGAGATTGCTACCAAGGAGGAAACCAAAGGAGCTATAATCAAGGTTCTTCATACAAACGCCAAGGTAATTATGCTTCTACAAGTTCAGAAAATGACAATCTCTTGATGATGCACATGAATGGGAATTCAAGCAAAGTAGGTAACACTTGGTATATTGATAGTGGATGTAGCAACCATATGAGTTGCAATGCTTCTTGATTTACTAATCTACATGTTCCCAAAGGTAAAGGACATGTAGAAACAGGTGATGATACAACCCATGAGATCTCCCATGTTGGAGATGTAGCTTTGCATGAGATCTCCCATGTTGGAGATGTAGCTTTGCATGACAAGGAGGAAGGAAGATGTCTCAAGGATGTCTTGCATGTACCTACTATCACAAAGAACTTGGTGTCCATTGGGAAAATGGTTGAAAGAGGCTATCAAGTAAGGTTCAACAAAGGTGGATGCTTTGTGGAGAACCCTAAGCAAGGTTACAAGGTTATAGCAAGAGGAAAGAAGCAAGGGACACTCTTCACTTTGGAGGTAATCTCATTCCACTCAACATGTCTACTTCACATATGGAAACAAGAGGATTTCGCAGTTGGACGTGTGGCACAAGAGGATAGGTCACATCAACATACAAAGAATGAAGGAAATGCAAATCAAGAGGCTGGTTGAAGGTCTTCCCAACTTCCAAGGACAAGGTATGAAGCATTTATGTGAATCTTGTCAACTAGGGAAGCAAGCGAGACTTCCATTCAAGAAGAGTGGCTACATAAGCCAACATCCATTGGAGTTGATACATACAGATGTGTGGGGGCCAACCAAAGAGCAATCCATTGGAGGTAACAAGTACTTTGTCACTTTCATAGATGATTGCACAAGGATGGTTTGGGTTTACTTCATCAAAAACAAATCAGATGTGTTTACATGTTTCAAAGCATTCAAGGCAATGGTAGAGAAGGAAACAGGTACATATATCAAGAAGCTAAGGTACGATGGAGGGGGGGAATATTTCTCCAATGAGTTTCTGATTTTTTAATGGATCAAGGCATCAAGAGGCAAGTAATATGCAGGTACACACCCCACAAAATGGAGTGGCAGAGAGAAAGAATAGATACATTGCCGAGATCGCTAGAGCAATGCTTAATGAGATGAATGTACCTAACATGTTTTGGAGTGATGCAGCAAATTCCGCTGTGTATCTAATGAATAGGGCTCCTACCTCAGGGATCCATGGGTTGAAACCATATCAAGCCTATTATGGTAAGAAACCTGATCTTTCCCACTTGAAGATATTTGGATGTACTTGTTATGTACATGTGCCAAGTGAATTGAGGCACAAGCTACAACCAAAGGCATAAAAGTCTGTGTTTCTAGGATGTTCAAATCATCATAAAGGTTACAGGTGCTTCAACCCAAACACAAAGGACTTGAGGATATTAATGAATGTAGCATTTGATGAGCTACTCCCTTGGTATAAGAAGTATGATTGTATGCAGGACTATGAAGAAGAAAAACATGGACATGACGAAGAACAAATCGACCTAGAGCTAAGCGGCCCAAGGTGTTCCATCAATGAAGATAGTTCAAGCATGAACTCACCATGGAGGGTCATCAAGCTATGAAGCACAATCAATCAACAAAGGCAAAGCAACATTGGTGGAGTTGGATGAAGAAGGTAATGAAGTTGAAGATGATGAAGGACACATGATGGAGAAAGAAGCCACGTCAAAGAAAGAGATCAAGTTCCCAAGGCAAAGGAGGTTTATTCCTCTAAAAGGTGAAGAAAGGAAGTCTTCTAGAGTTAAGTATCCAACTCAAAGGTTTACTTATGATTCATACATGGCAACACATTATGCATATATGAACAAAGTAGTAGAAAATCATGAGCCCGATTGCTATGAAGATGCAAGCAGGTACACCGAATGGAAAGAGGCAATGCAAGAAGAGATCGACGCACTTGAGGAAAATCAAACATGGACTCTAGTGCCCAAGAAGGAGAACATGAAGGTAATAGGTAATAAGTGGGTGTATAAAGTAAAGAGGAATTCAGATGGACCTATTTTTAGGTTCAAAGCAAGATTGGTGGTCAAGGGTTTTGCACAAAACTATGGAGTGGACTTTGAAGAGACATTCAGCCCCGTGGCAAAGATGAGCACCATTAGGACACTCATTGCAATGGCTGCTAGTAAAGGATGGAAGCTTTTCCAATTGGATATCAAGAATGCCTTTCTCAATGGAGACTTGGAAGAAGAGGTATACATGGAGCAACCACTAGGTTTTGTTCATAAAGAGTTTCCACATCATGTTTGTAGGTTGAAGAAGGCACTTTATGGACTAAAGCAAGCTCCAAGGGCTTGGAACCAAAGATTGGTGGACTATTTGATCAAATGTGGTTACAATCAATGCAAGGCGGATCCATCTCTCTTCATCAAACAAAGAGGAGAACTTGTAGTCTACATGTGTGTGTATGTAGATGATCTTATCATTATAGGTAATGATACAAAGGGCATTGAGGAGATCAAGGCAAAGCTTGGAAAGGAGTTTAGAATATGTGATCTTGGAGATCTTAGGTATTTTCTGGGCATTGAAGTTGTATACGAAGAAGAAGGTATTATGCTCATACAAAGGAAGTATATTCTAGACCTACTTGAGAGGTTTGGGATGCTACATTGCAAGCCTATTTCAAATCCCATGGAAGTTAATGTAAAGCTAAGCTCCATTGATGGAGAGCCATTAGAGGATGTAACTTTGTATCGATCTATTGTAGACTCTTTCAATTATGCCACAATAACTAGGCCTGACATAGCATATGGAGTTGGAGTGTTATAACAATTTATGCATAGTCCAAGGACTACACACTTGCAAGCTGCAAGAAGAATGTTACGAGATCTCAAGGCCACTATAAATGAAGGATTGTTCTATTCATTTGATGATGATATGCAAGTCAAAGCTTATTCGGATGCCGATTGGGCCAGTTCGAAGGAGGATAGAAGAAGTACAAGTGGTTACCTAGTCATGCTAGGTAGCAAGATCATCTCATGGATTTCAAAGAAGCAACCCACGGTGGCATTATCTTCCACCGAGGCTGAGTATAGAGCTCTGGCTCAAGTCACATGTGAGCTAATGTGGATTAAGAAGTTATTTATGGAGCTTAATTTGCAAGTTGACACATATCCATTTTTTTGTGACAACATGAGTAGCATTCATCTAGCATCGAATCCTTTCTATCATGCTAGAACCAAGCATATTGAAGTGCACTATCACTTCATAAGGGAAAATGTGATATCCAAGGAAGTTTCAGTACATCATATAGGTACCAAGGACCAAGTTGCCGACATGTTTACAAAGTCTTTGGATGGGATGAAGATTTCAAAATTCAAGCAATGCATCAACATGAAGGAGCTTGGACAAGGACGAAGAATTGAAGCTTGAGGGGGAGTGTTAAAAGTCAAGCTTCAAGCTACAAACTCGTGGGGAATATTTTATGGACATGTGGAGCAATCAAAGGAAGCCAAAAGCCACGAGATTCCATCAAGAAAAGTCACTCAACCACTCCCCAAGTCATCTCAACTAAGTCCTCCAAGTTAGGAGGCTGATTTGGAAAGGTAGTTCCTAGATTTTAGGGGCACACTTCTCACTATAAAAGGAGCATGTATCCCGACTTCTTTTGGGCCATCTTCTTGGCGTTTTAGCTCATGTAAAGTGAGCACTAAGTGGTGGAGTTGTGATAAGCAAGCCCCTTGCTTAAGCTAGCCCCTTGCTTGCTTGTTTGTTTTCTTTTAGTAGGCATATCTATGTGTGTGCACAGGCAGTTTTGCAACTCTCTACCCCTGCGTTGTTAGCATTCGTTATCCCTCATATTGTATCCATTTGATGTAATTCTTGTCTCATTGGATAGATATTAAATTCTCTTTTATGCTCACAAATTCTGTGGAGCATTCTCTAAGTAGTCTGGGAGAAACATTCATTTTAGTGAAGTTGTGTGATTGATATCTCTCTCTGTGTGTAGGCACTGTTGGAAAAATTTTGCTCTCTGTTGAAAACTTCATCAACAAGGTGATTAAGGTTACTAATAATACCAATAGGTGCACCACCTTTTCCATGCTACTTTGTGTCATACCAATAATAGCTACTGAAGACAATCTTCAAGTTAGATTTTAGGGAGAACCCCCCAACTTTGAGCTCCTCCAAGCAGATAAAGTCAGGCACTATAGCTGACTCTTTCTAGTTGTTAATCAATTTTCCCCTAACAGGATCACTAATTCCTTTAGTTTTGAGAGAAACAAGTTTGACAGTATCCATGAGAGAACAGTAAAAAAAAACAAGAAAAGGAAACAATTACTTCCTAGGATTCTTAAGGGGCTTGATAGCAAAAAACGAGGTTCTCATTGCATCTTTTATTTCGGACTTCATTTTTTCCTTAGCTTGTGGGCTAATATTCATGTCAATACTATTACTCACCTCAAGATTTGAGTTGGTTTCAATTCGCATTTTTAGTATGGTTTCTTCATCACTTATGAATTAGTATAAAAATCTTACAATTGTGGCAGGCGCCCACCTCAATAGAGGCAAAAAGCATTCTTCATGCTCAAATACATTGCAAGATACTGATTTCATAAATCTAGGATAAATCCTAAGCAAACTCGGGTTCATTGGATGTGTTGAGCCATAAAAAACCTCGTATGTGAGAACAATGGATGGAGTATAGTATTCCAATTACTGTACCTAATATTATACAAAATATTGCTAGGTCTTACTTCTAACATTGATAGAATTGATACAAAAATGTGCACCCTTCATGATCTCTTTCTTGCAAGAGTAGAGAAATTCCTTTTGTTTATTGTTGAATATCATTTAATTTTTGGTGATGTAAATATGCCACAGAATTTGAGATCTTTGAAGATTCCACAGCACAATCCCCATCCTATTGCATGCCCAAAACACAATCTCCCTCTATCCTAACTTGGACAGACCAACAACTTGGCAATAGTCGTTTAGTAAGTTCCAAAGAATTTAAGCACGAGTACCATTAATGAAGAGTTGGGAAAGATCCCCTTCCTTGCCATAGAAGAAAAAATATCCATTATCAGTATTGATTTTCTTAGATTTACTCTTGGTCCAAATGCCATTGTGCAACAACAACCATTGAAGAGTGGAATCTTTGATAGAAATGGGGAAAGCCTAGATGACCTTAAACATGTAGCTCTAGTGGTTGGGGGATCATGTCAAGTTCCATCTGCAATTAAGCTTGTCCACAATATAGGTAATAGCCGCTCAATCCTCTTGGTGCAACTAGCAAGCCTAAGTGCATTGCTAAAACCTTATGACTACTCTTCCATTTATCCCTACACAAGAAAGAACATGTGAATCTATGCTAGTCATTTTGGGCGTAGTTACTTTGGATAATTGTAAGAGCCAAGAGAATAAGGAATATCGTGAAGTTAGGGAGCTGAACCCACAATACATGTGGTATAAGGAATCAATTCAAATCATCCCTAAATTGTAGGATCACTCTTAGGTGATGGAAAATTCAAATTCAAACTCAAATATGAGTATAAATAGACATGCTATTCGTCAACAACTAGAGAGAGTCATTCTGAGAGGCATTGAGCTACTACAATGAGCATACATTGGGCTCACCTCATGTATGAGTAGTCCACTACCCTTCCCATGTATAATATGTTCATTAACATATACATTTTGATACATTTCTTCAAGTTCGTCTTTGCCTACTATTCTCTGTAGCATCTTCATCATTATAGTGATTTTGTGGAACCAAGTTGTTCTCTATGCGTACCCACTCATTTTCTCTACTTTAACTTGGGTTAGTAAGAGTAAAGTCTCGACTAATTGCAAAGCAATGTTTGTCACATTTAGTTCAAGGGATCTCAAGATATGAATCATAGGAAGTGATTGTGTCTCGAAATCTTCTAGATCTTGAAATGTCGGGATGACCCTCCTGAATTGTTAGATTCATTTTGCAGTGTATGGTGTGGCTAAATTGATGAAATAACTTGCTTTAGATAGCTAAGAATGCCATTTAGATATGTGCAAAATCTCTCTCATCAGTTTTTACCAGGTTGGCAGCTCTGAGAAATATATGGAGCACTTCTATTCCTAAAATAGAAGGCTTGTTCACATTTCTAGCACATGCAAGTTATATATTGTGATGCAAACTTTTGGGAATGACGTTCCAAAGCAGTAAGTAGTTCCAAATGCATTATTGTGAAGCTAAAGGAGTCCATTAAGCCACCGTGGAGATAATTTGGTTAGGTAGTTGTGGTAGACCTTCAAGCAAGGATTTCTTTGCACTATCCTTTAATCTACCAATAATGATGTGTCCTAATCTCTTATTCCATAAATCCAATTCACTTAGTTGAGTCCTATTGACCATTGTATAACCTGCATAATCTCGAACTTCAATTTCATAAGTATATAATCTATTTACCTTTCATTCTTTTATTAAAAAAAGCCCCATTGTTCTCTTGATAAGCCTGCCACTGATTATTGTCAAAATCCACCTTCACTCCATTGTCCTCCATTTGTCCAATTGAAATCAAATCTCTTCTAATAGTAGGAACAAACAAAAAATCTCTGAGAGTTACATGTTCATTAAGTGGAGAATCACCAATATGTACTACTTCATGCTCACTACTATCTGTTGTAGTACCTCTTACTCTTGAATCTAGCTTGTGTAAGTTCACAAACATATTCATGTTATGACTCATGTGGTTTGAGCAACCACTATCTACATACCAAGTTTTGTTGTTTACCTTCCTCTTATGTGTATCTATATGCATAGCCATAAGAATGTTTTCCTTCTGTGTCTGAGTCTCCTCTTGCACTATATTTTGTTCTGATGCATGTGGTATTGGCCTCATCCTCTTTATCATCCTCTAAAACCACCTCTTCTATTTGGGTTGGAGAAGCAACCCTTGGCATAATGACCAACTTTACCACAATAATTACAAGTAAAGCTACCTTGCTGATTTAGTTGAGTGTGTTGACTTTGTTGTGTTGTTCTTCCTCCTCTAGTAGCATTAAAGCTTCCTCTTCCTCTTATGTTGTTGTTAAATCTTCCTCCTCTCCAATTTCCTCTACTTCATGTTCTATTTGATGTAGTATAAAGAGCTTGTCCTTGAACACCTCTTTGCGAGTGAGAAGAATTCCCAGCTTCTATGTTGATTTCTTTAGTCATCATGAGTGTTTGTAAATCTTCAGAGGATGGTAGATTCTCTCAATTCATGATAGATGTAATGAAAGACTTCCATCTTTTATCTTCTCGCAAGACATTAAACATGCTATTAAACTTTATATCCTCACTAGGAGATGCATCAATAGAGGCTAAGGCTTCAATAATAGATTTTACCTTAAGGCTTTTTATTTACTCTTGTCAACTCACCAATAAGTTGTGTTTGCCTTGCTCTATTGGTAGTTGCAAATAACCTTTCTAGAGACTTCGAGGCTTCTCAACTAGTACTCAAACATCTTATATTTCCAAGCATAGTATTCGAGACTATTTGTGATATAATAAATAGAACTCTTCTGTCTCTTTCGATCCATTCTTTCTCTCTTGTTCGATCTGCTTGTGTAGGAGCTTCTAGTAGTATAGGCTTCACTTCTCTACCTCTTATCAATCCTCAAATACCTTTAGACATGAGATAAGACTCCATTCTCAATTTCCACATGGGATACTTTCTCCCATATGATAACTTCTCAATAAATGCACTCAAATATCCCATGTTGAATTGTTGTAAACAAAGAAGATAATTCAATCAGCTTTATGAAAGATCTTTTAAAAAACGAAAGAAGCTCTGATGCCATAATGTTATGTTTACAAACTTGTAAACATCAAAGTACACAACGGAAAGTGATGATAACTCCCAAGATCTTCATAAGATCAAACAAATATTTCCAAACTTCAGAAATCAAACTTTCCTACAAACTTTCAAGAAAACATAAATGTGTAATTATAGCAAAATAATCACAAAAAACGCTCTCCATAGAAGTTGTTAAAACCAATAATATATTCTGAAATTAGACTCCAAGAAGCATGTTTTAAAACAAAAAACGAAAAATAAAGTGGAGTATAGCTCCTAAACAAATGCGTTCAAGGCAAGGTATGTGGAGCCTACAACAACAAGGTATGACTAACTATCTAAATTTAAAACTGATCAAATGCAGCAATAAGATGCAAAATGTTGAGAAATAATTTCCTATAAATAAAATATATGAGAGGTAAGGAAACTATTCCAAGTGAAATCACTCAAAAAACCTCATAACGACTGAGATATGAAAGTTTGAAGAGAGATATGTCTTTGATGAGACATTGGATGCACACAAAGAAGTAGATCTGCAAAAATGCCTATTTGTGTGGAGTTTTCTCATTCAATTTTGTACAAGGACTGATTTATATATTTATACTACAAGTAGTAAGCTTCACAATGCAACAAGAATCACTCAATTTTTTCACCTAAACTAAGAGAACCATTGTTTTATTGAGAGGCTATCAACAAAAGTGCCTTCCTTGTCTAAAAATAGACACCTCTCCTTTCCTTCTAACTTTTATCTACTTTTGTCTACTTTTACTCTACATTTAGAGATGTGAGCACCTCCACATGTTATTTATCATAAATACTAAAATCCATAAGGATAAAAAAAAATACTTTAGAGCTTGTTCTTATGCAACATATCTCTCCAGGAGAAGCTCTAAACCCTCTCCTTTTGCCTCCCCAAAACCAAGAGAAAAATCAAAATTGACCAAGTTTTACCTCCGTTTAAAGGATTCAATGGAACTTTGAATGTGTGGATGCCTTACAAAAAGGGGATTTATCCCATATATTCACGCTCAATGGATTTTCAAGTCTATATAAGTAGAATATTTTCTTCACTTCCTTCACCTAAGAGAAGGAGGGGAGGGAAGAGGAGCCAAACTCCTTGTGCATGTTGCCTATCTTCACACCATGGTCGCATTCAAAGGATGTCCTTTGTGGGCTAAGCTGATCATTGATGGACTTTCTTGCATGTGAGCACCTGCTCTAATACAAGCCGTTGAACCCTCTTGAGGATCCTCCTTGTTTATTGAAGTACATGGGCACACACAGACTCCAGTCATTGACTATAGCAACAAGAATGTATCCACACACAGAATTGTGATCATGATTGTTTCTTGAGCCATGCAACTAACTAACATTTTAACTTTCAAATGATGTGTGCGTGAGTGGCTTCCCACATGAGTGCCAATTCGCACTTATGTGAGTGCCTATGAGTTAGAAAAGCTAAAGCTTCACACCTTCCTTCCTCAAAGCTCTCACGTAACATATGCCAAGACTTATGGCCTAATCATGACCTTAATCACAAGCCTTCAAGGAAGTGGCTATGAACCACAAAGTGTTGTGAACTAGTCGTGCTCACTTCACTTCCACAACAAGAAAAAAATTGTTGCTACAAAGTGGTATTATACCATTGACATGATGTGATTGTGATAAACCATAGTGTATTCTCTCTTTAAGAGATATTCAAGATGGTTCTCTCTCAGTAGAAGAATGAACATTAGATCACATGCACTCTACACTACACAGGTTTGTAGAATACATAAAAAGAAGATCTTAAACAATGACCTTGAGCTTAGGTTTCCTAGGTTCCATAAATATGGTCGAGCTTAGAGTATATGATTGGAAATGCCACTATATGTTTCATTTAGAAGATATAAAAAATCGTATGCTGGCCATTTGGCTTTTCACAAAGACACAAATGATAATATTCAATTGGATAATTATGCTTGAAGATGTTTTTTCCTTGCTCTAAAAGGATTTCAACCTAATTAGATTTCCCTTTTGAGTGATCATGTCTTCATATTATTCTTCACTTGTGTCTATCTCATTATTTTGAATATCACTTGCTTGACCATATCTTCTATAACCTCTAATCGGAGAGAAAGATTGACTCCCAAGTATCTCATAACTAATTGCAATTGCTTGGACAACCTGATTGGGTATCTTTCAATCTCTTCTAACTTAAGCAATGACCATAAAACATTATTTTGTATTCTTTATAAAGCACCTGTTCTCTTTGAATATGATTTGATTACCCTTCTCTATCAGTTTTCCTACTGAAACCAAATTTTTTGAGATAGTAAGAATGAAGAGCATCGAATAATACCTTCGATCTATGTCTATCTTCAAGCCTTATATCTTCAATATATTCAATTTGGTATTGTATATTATAACTTGTTTCAACACACTTGGTGCCTATAGATAAGTGAAGAAACTTCCTTGACATGACATATGACTACGAGAACTTGAATCAATCTACCAATTTTCCTCATCATAATAAGAGCCCGTACAGTCATGTCTCATTGCAATTAATGTGCCCTTGATTCCTTCACTTAAGGTGCTTGCATAGTTGTTTTATATACTTTGATTATCTCCATTTGGTCTTCCATTTTTCACTCGGAAATCACTAGCATAGTTTCCTTCTTTACCAGAATGATTACATGTTTTACATTTGTGCGAATTATGGGAACCTCCACGTCTTCCTCTGCTTTATCACAACCTCTTCCTCATGTGTTCTCATTTGATCCATTCCCATTGTCTTCCTCTATCAATGTTTTGATTGTTTCCATCTTTTCAACCTGTTAAAAATTTCATCATAATCGATGCCTTGGGTTAAACCCTTTTACAGCCACTCTACCTTAATGCGTAGCAACTAAACCATAGAAATTTCTCTTTAATTTAAACAACCATTTTCTTTTGATATCATCACATCTTCTTCTTTTGAAAAGGGCTCCCATGTGTGATCATCCTTGAGAGCTTTGATCTCCTCTTGCATAGCTTTCTTCCATTATTTTCATGTGAAACCTCGTTTATATGTCTCACACTCTTTGTGATTGATGATCTGAATGATGTATGCAAAATTCTATGCATAGAAATATCATAACTCAATTTTGAATTGGATACCTTATCCCTCAACATCTTTTATTCATTTACAATGTTAGTTCTCCAACCTATTGAGCTCTAACGTTTGATTAATCAATGCTTCATAATCTTCTTCACATGCATGTTTCTTACTATTTTGTGTAGCACTTGATTATTCACTTCTACAAAAACCTAAAACTAGAGACAAAGAATGGATCCTAAGTACTTCCGTCCATGTTGATACTCCTTCATTTGATGCAGATGCCTCTAGACCTACATAATGTTTGATTAGATCCTCCATAGTCATCATAATCTTCTCCATGAATATTCTCCTTTCCTTTGTCTTCATGCCATAGTCTTAGAACATCAAACATCAAATCTCCAATATTCCTACTTCCTTTCTTTTGGGGTGTAGGAATTATATCCTTTTTATCTAAAAAGAAAAAGCCCATGAGAATGATTTATTTTTTCTTGGCTCGTTTTTGTCTTCTCACCGCTTTTGGAATGTGAAAAACGCAGATGAATCCAAAGACTTTGAGGTATATAAGGTAAAGTTTGGTACTAGGATATACCTCTTCTAGTTTTAGGTTTTGAATCCCCCATGTTGTGAACCTATTCATCAAGTAAATGGTAGTTGTGATAGCCTCATCCCAATAGCATAATGGAGCCTTCATCTCATTAAGAATGCATCTTGCAAACTAAGGGCTAAATTGCACCTTTCACAAAAGTAACATCACAGCTAACTAGAGTTGATCTACTATGTGGATGATGATGATATACATGATAGCCTTTGCTTTTAGAATTGTAACTAATGAAAATACATTTCAATGCCTTATCCTCCAATTTTTTTTTCATATGTTTAAGGTTCCCTTGAAAGTGACCCTTTTACCAAATAAAGTGAATGCTTTTTTACACATGTAGATCATATACATACCTTTTAGGTTACTTTCTCTCCCTTGTTGAACTTCTAGGAGTGTTTTTTGAACATTTCCACATTTTTGCATTTTTTCCTTTCCTTTTGACTTCCAAATCTTATAGTCTCTTTCATTTTCGTCTTGATCATCATCAGATTCATTTCTTGAATCTTGCATCTTTGCATAATGTTTGCTACTTAATGGCTGAAAATATGAATCAAGATCATAAGGTAAGTTTACCTTTTATTTTTCTTCATCATACGATGACCTATGTTCTTCCAATATAACATCTCTACTTGTGATAAATTGATTTGTGGATGGATTATAGAACTTGTAGCCCAATTAAGTTGAATCATAGCCAATGAATACGGCCTTGGTGGCCCTTTCATCTAGTTTAACTCTGATCTTTGAAGGTACATATACAACCCAAAACGTTGAAATGGCCTATACTTAATTTTGTACTATTCCTATGTTGATATATTTAGGTAGTGATGTGTGTGAACACACTAGGACCGCCAGGGCACTTTTTTCCCTCTTTAGGAGGTTTTTTTCCCTCGGCTTGTATATACACCTATTGCCCTAATGGGCTACTTATCTTTGTACATTCTCTAGTAATACATTCAGTATTGTGTGTTTGTGCTCCAAGCTTCGTCTTCTTCCTTGTGTTGTTCGCGTGCTTCCGTAGACGTCTATCTCCAACAATTGGTATCAGAGCAGGTCGTCGCTTCATCTAGGGCGCCGTCCACACTCCTCCGTTTGCAGTCTCAGATTCGCACAAAATTTGGTGAGCATACTCAGGGTGTTTCAGAGATCAAAACAGCTTCACTATGTGGTGCCGAAATCGCGATCTGAGCTCGTTTCAGCCTCGGAACGCACTATCGTAGCGCTTGTGTAGGCTATTTCGTCTTTTTGTGCCAAAGGTAAATACCAGTTTCTGTTCGCCAGTTTAAGCGTCTCAAAGTCTGCTACAGGTCTAGTAGAATTTGTCTCGGCAGTTCTGTTCAACTTTTTGAGATAGAGTCAATTTTCTGCATCAAGATATTTTAGTCACCGACCATGGCTGAAAGCAGTGATGTATTCCGTATGTTGCCTATTGAGGATAAGTTGGATGGTAGCAACTACCCATTATGGGCTTATATGATGCGACATGTATTGGTTGCAAAAGGATTGTGGAACATTGTGTAGGGTGTTGAAAGACGTCCTGTTACACCTCTGACTACAGGTACTGCAAATACAGGTGCTGGAGCTGATGAAGATGCTGTCGAAGATGATATTCCGTAGATTCCTGTTCGTGCTGTTGTTTCTATTGCACCTACTGCAGAGGAGATTCGCTGGGATGGCAGAGATGCCCAGGCACATGCATTGATAGCTTTGTCTGTCAAACGTGCCATTATTCCTCACATTCGCTCTTGCAGAACAGCTAAGAATGCTTGGGATACACTTACCACATTGTACCAAGCTAGGAATGAGGCTCGTCTTGCTTACCTCTGAAAACAGTTGGAGAGTGAGCACATGAATGAAGGTGATTCTATGGACAATTTCCTAACGAAGATCAAAGATTTGAAGGAACAGTTGATTTCTGATGATGAGGTTATACGAGATAGCTCACTTGTACAGACCGTTTTGAATGGTCTTCCTGACTCATATCAGAGTTTTGCTTCTACTCTTCGGTTGATGATGAAAGGCAATCTGAATGCCTTATCATTTGAGGAGTTAGTCTTTGTTTTGTTGCAGGAAGATCAGTCCAGGCAGAACAGGTCCATTATGCGAGTTGCAGATCAAGCTTTCCTGGCTAGTCAGAAGGGCAAAGGAAAATGGAGCTCTTCTACTATTAAGCAGAAATCTGCAAATGCTGCACATTCAAAGAACCAAGACAAAGATGAGAAAAAATAAAAAAAGTAGAAATTGTTTTGTAAGTACTGTAAAGGCAATGATCATATCATAAAGAACTGTCCAAAACTGGCTGCTAAAGAGGCAAAGAAGAAAGAGGCTGGAATTGTTGTTGCAGAGGCCTCTACACCAAAAACAGAGTCTGCAAATCTTGTGCAGGAAGAAGAATGGGCGTTTACTACTGTCTGCAGTTTTGACCCATCTTCTCATGAGCAGTGCATGTCTGCAGTAGACTCAGATGTTTGGTATTTTGACAGTGGGGCGACCAAACATATTACCTCGCAGCACAGTTTCTTCTCTTCACTCGAGCCTGCCCCTACAGGGAATACTGTTACATCCACCAACAACTCCTCTTATCCTGTTATGGGAGTTGGTAAGATCATTTTGACTACTGCTGATGGTAGTTCTTTCACTTTGTTAGATGCTTTATTTGTGCCAAGGATCAAAAAGAACTTGTTATCAGTTTCTGCATTAGCCAAGATTGGCTTGGTTGTGAGATTTGTTGATGACAGGTGTACAGTTCATGATCTCTTAAATGGCGATGTGATTATGCTTTTGGCATTTTATGTCATGGGCTGTATAAGCTCATAGACTATGAAAGATATGAAAATGATTTCGCATGTGCAGTAAATGATTCTCAGGCTATGTCAGATGCAAAGCTTTGGCATGCACGCTTTGGTCATCTGAATTTTGCTAGTTTGCTACGCCTGTAGAAATCTGAAATGGTGTCCTCTTTGCCCAAACTGGAGGCACCTGGAAACATGTTTGTGAAGGCTATATTTTGGGCAAAATGCAGCGTTCCTCCTTTCCAAAAGATGGTTCAGTTCGGGCTACAGAGAAATTGCAACTTGTACATAGTGATGTCTGTGGTCCTATGGAGACACCCTCTTTTGGAAATTACCTTTACTTCGTGACTTTCATTGATGATTTTTCCAGGCATGCATGGGTATATCCACTCAAAGCAAAGTCCGAAGTGTTCATGTGCATTAAACAGCTTTTGGTTTTGGCTGAAAATCTGTCAGCATGTAAAATGGGCACCCTCCGTTATGATCGAGGGGGGAATATATGTCTTTTGATTTTAATGCATTTCTGGGTGAACGTGGGATAAAACACCAGTGTACAGTGTCGTATACACCTCAACAAATTGGAGTTGCTGAACGAAAGAACAGGTCACTCATGGAGATGGCGAGGTGCTTGGTCAAGAGTTAGGCTTTACCACATAGTTTCTGGCTTGAGGCTATCATGTGTGCAGCATATGTACTGAACAAGTGTCCCACTAAAGCGCTGCAGTCTATCACTCCATATGAGGCTTGGCATGACCGCAAGCCATCTGTTGCTCCTCTGCGTGTTTCTGGTTGTTTGGCATATGCACTAGTGCCTGAACAACATCGCAGAAAATTGGATGATAAGGCAGTAAAATGTATTTTTGTTTGGTACAATTCTGAAAGTAAAGGCTATCGTGTGTATCATCCACAGACTAAACGCACACCATGGTCGCATTCAAAGGATGTCCTTTGTGGGCTAAGATAATCATTGATGGACTTTCGTGCATGTGAGCACCTGCTCTAATACAAACTGTTGAACCCTCTTAATGATCCTCCTTGTTTTTTGAAGTACATGGGCACACACAAACTCAGGTCATTGACTATAGCAACAAGAATGTATCCACACACAGAATTGTGATCATGATTGTTTCTTGAGCCATGCAAGTAACTAACATTTTAACTTTCAAATGATGTGTGCTTGAGTGGCTTCCCACATGAGTGCCAATTTGCACTTATGTGAGTGCCTATGAGTTAGAAAAGCTAAAGATTCACACCTCCATTCCTCAAAGCTCTCACGTAACATATGCCAAGACTTATGGCCTAATCATGACCTTAATCACAAGCCTTCAAGGAAGTGACTATGAGCCACAAAGTGTTGTGAACTAGTGGTGCTCACTTCACTTTCACAACAAGAAAAAACATTGTTGCTACAAAGTGGTATTATACCATTGACATGATGTGATTGTGATAAACCATAGTGTATTCTCTCTTTAAGACAGATTCAAGATGGTTCTCTCTTAGTAGAAGAATGAACATTAAATCACATGCACTCTACACTACACAGGTTTGTAGAATACATAAAAAGAAGATCTTAAACAATGACCTTGAGCTTAGGTTTTCTAGGTTCCACAAATATGGTCGAGCTTAGAGTATATGATTGGAAATGCCACTATATGGTTCATTTAGAAGATATAAAAAATTGTATGCTGGCCATTTGGCTTTTCACAAAGACACAAATGATAATATTCAATTGGATAATTATGCTTGAAGATATTTTTTCCTTGCTCTAAAAGGATTTCAACCTAATTAGATTTACCTTTTGAGTGATCGTGTCTTCATATTCTTCTTCACTTGTGTCTATCTCATTATTTTGAGTATCACTTGCTTGTCCATATCTTCTATAACCTCCAATCGGAGAGAAAGATTGACTCCCAAGTATCTCATAACTAATTGCAATTGCTTGGGGAACCCGATTCGGTATCTTTCCATCTCTTCTAACTTAATCAATGACCATAAAAAAATATTTTGTATTCTTTATAAAGCACCTATTCTCTTTGAATATGATTTGATTATCCTTCTCTATCAGTTTTCCTACTGAAACCAATTTTTTTGAGATTGTAAGAGTGAAGAGCATCAAATAATACCTTCGATCTATGTCTATCTTCAAGCCTTATACCTTCAATATATTCAATTTGGTATTGCGTATTATAACTTGTTTCAACGCACTTGGTGCCTATAGATAAGTGAATAAACTTCCTTGAGATGACATATGACTACTAGAACTAGAATCAATCTACCAATTTTCCTCATCATAATAAGAGCCCCTATAGTCATGTCTCATTGCAAGTAATGTGCCCTTGATTCCTTCACTTAAGGTGCTTGCATAAGTGTTTTATATACTTTGATTATCTCCATTTGGTCTTCCATTTTTCACTCGGAAATCACTAGCATAGTTTCCTTCTTTACCACAATGATTACATGTTTTACCTTTGTGCGAATTATGGGAACCTCCACGTCTTCCTCTACTTTACCACAACCTCTTCCTCGTGTGTTCTCATTTGATCCATGCCCATTGTCTTCCTCTATCAATGTTTTGATTGTTTCCATCTTTTCAACCCTCTTAAAAATTTCATCATAATCTATGCCTTGGGTTAAACCCTTTTACAACCACTCTACCTTAATGCCTGCCAACTAAACCATAGACATTTCTCTTTAATTTAAGCAACCATTTTCTTTTGATATCATCACATCTTCTTTTCTTGAAAAAGGCTCCCATGTGTGATCATCCTTGAGAGCTTTGATCTCCTCTTGCATAGCTTTCTTCCATTCTTTTCATGTGAAATCTCCTTTATATGTCTCACACTCTTTGTCATTGATGATTTGAATGATGTATACAAAGTTCTATGCATAAAAATATCATAGCTCAATTTTGAATTGGATACCTTATCCCTCAACATCTTTTATTTCATTTACAATGTTAGTTCTCCAACCTTTTGAGCTCTAACGTTTGGTTAATCAATGCTTCATACTCTTCTTCATATGCATGTTTCTTACTATTTTGTGTAGCACTTGATTATTCACTTCTACGAAAACCTAAAACTAGAGACAAAGAATGGATCCTAAGTACTTCCGTCCATGTTGATACTCCTTGATTTGATGCAAATGCCTCTAGACCTACATAATATTTGATTAGATCCTCCATAATGATCATAATCTTCTCCATTAATCTTCTCCTTTCCTTTGTCTTCATGCCATAGTCTTAGGAAATCACACATCAAATCTCCAATATTCCTACTTCCTTTCTTTTGGGGTGTAGGAATTATATCCTTTTTATCTTTAAAAAAAGCCCATGAGAATGGTTTTATTTTTCTTCACTCGTCTTTGTGAAAAACGCAGATGAATCCAAAGACTTTGAGGTATATAAGGTCAAGTTTGTTACTAGGGTATACCTCTTCTAGTTTTAGGTTTTGAATCGCCCATGTTGTGAACCTATTCATCAAGTAAATGGTGGTTGTGATAGCCTCATCCCAATAGCATAATGGAGCCTTCATCTCATTAAGAATGCATCTTGCAAACTAAGGGCTAAAATTGCATCTTTCACAAAAGTAACATCACAACTAACTAGAGTTTGTCTACTATGTGGATGATGACGATATACATGATAGCCTTTGCTTTTAGAATTGTAACTAATGAAAATACATTTCAATGCCTTATCCTCCAATTTTTTATGTTATTGTTAAGGCACTAATGCATATGCTAGAAAACCAAAAATACAAAAATGACCAATAGATGGCTTGCATCCATACCATGACTCATATGGAGTGATAGAGTGAATTGCTTTGTTAGGACACCTATTAAGTAGATCTATTGGACATGTAACAGAATCAAGCCAAAAGATGTACACCTTGTTTTTCTACCATATAGCTTACCATTTCCACAACAGATGTTCTTTCTTGTAGCAAATCAATTTTGTTGAGATGTATGTGACATTGAAATTGATTTAATATCCCCCACTCATCAAGAATTAGATTAGGTTCATAAGACATATACTCTCCTATTAGGAGGCCTCCCATGTGGATCATACATTTGGTAATACTCGCAAATTTGTGAACACTCAATTGAGGGTTGATGCGGCTATGAGTAATTTTTTTGTAGCATTATAATTTTTATTACTTTTTCATGCTAGAGACATTATCACTTTCCATATTGAGACAAAGAATAACTTACAAAAAGTAGAGTTGTATGAGAATGTACTCTGATTCAATTCAAACAACCTGCTATAACTTGTAATGACTAATGAAGTGTTTTTTTAGTGCATATAGTGTCTCATTTTCCTTTTTTTCTAATTCAGTGTAGGTTATGAATGCTAATTTGGAGTTAAGTCTATAATAACAGTACGTGAACTAGGAGTTAAGAATATAACAATACGTGAACTAGGAGTAGAAACCATAGATTCAATCTATCTATCATCTCAATTTCCACATTCCATGAACCTAGAATTTTCATTGAGGTAACATATCACCACAAAAACTGATACAAAACAAAAGCACTTGAAGGCTTTGATAATACAATTCCCAGCTATCTGCATATCCTAGAGTCAATACCTTTTCTCATAGAGGAGGCATTAGTTATTTATCCCATGATTTTTGGGAGATTTGGCAACTCTCTATGCAACTACAAACGTAATGTGACCTCCCAAGATATGCTCAAATCCAAATTGTTCTAAAGCTTTAGTTATTTCTCAAAGATGGTGCAAAGATTTCAAAAGCTCTCTTATAACTAAAAGTAGACCAAAATAAATTGAAAAATCACATCCCAAATGGATGCTCACACATAAAATGGAAATGTTTGCAATATAGGCTACTTGGTGTATACTCTCACATAAGAATCCCAAGCCAACTTCACAAGCAAAAGCAAGTGGAAAGGGAAGAAGAAAGGATCAAAGAAAGACAAATCCAAAGGTCAGAATGTTCAACCTTCTGCCATATGCAATGAGACCAAGCACACCACTAAGAATTGCTAATTCAATGGGAAAACCCAGAAATGAAGTGGAAGAGCTGGATATGGCAGCAATAGAGGTAGAGGTGGACACAAATTCAATAATAACAATAGAAGCTATAATAGAAGGGACTACAACAATTATTTAGAAGATCAACCACATGAAGACTTATGGCTTCTCATGAATGTAAGCCACAAAGAAGGTTAAGACGATGATCATTTGTTCTACCTAGATTCAAGATGTTCGAATCATGTTGCAGGAAACATTCACCTTCTATGTGATTTGGAAAGTCCAAAGCGTAGACATGAAGTACAAACAAGGATGAAAAAAAAGCACAATGTGTAGAAGATTGGTAATGTCTGTTGGAGTTAGATGTCTGCGAAAGCACGTTAACATCACAAGGAAGAAGAAGAAGCTTGGAGCACAAACCTACAATACTGAATGTATTACTAGAGAATGTACAAAGATAAGTAGCCCATTAGGGCAATAGGCGTATATACAAGCCGGGGGAAAAAATCCTCCTAAAGAGGGAAAAAAGTGCCCTGGCGGTCCTAGTGTGTTCACACACATCACTACCTAAATATATCAACAAATCCCCCCTAGGAGTGATGTGAAGGAGCTGGCACTCATGTATAAGGAAGTGCCAAGCTATGTGGTGGTGGTGGCAGAAGACTGGCCAACACCCAAAACAGCCATAAGGCATCTGAGCCACACACACTCAACAGTCGCTGTGAAAGCTGCCCTATACTCAGCCTCACAACTAGAAGTGGCCATAGTAGGCTACTTCTTGCTCAACGAAGATATACATGAGCTACCAAGCATGAAGCAAAAATGACTGGTGGACACACGAGTGTCATAGCAACCAACCCAATCTAAGTCAGAAAAAACATGCAAATCTGGCGGTAGTGATCCCCCCTTGGGATAAAACAACCCAAGTAACCGAGTACCACTCAAGTAGCGAAAGATGCGCTTAACCTCCTTCCAATGCGTGACTCCTGGGAAATGCATAAACCTAATCATCTGTGAGACAGCAAACAGAATATCTAGCCGAGTAATGCATAAGTAAATCAAGCATCCAAGAGCCTGCTGTTAGAGAACAGCATCAAATGCATCTCCAGCATCATGAAGACTCAATCATAAACCTTTCTCCATAGGAGTGGCGATAGGCTTACAGTCTTCAAGGCCAAAACGCTGCAATAATGTGTTAATATATTTTTTTTGACACAAAGCCATTCCATCATCAACTTGCATAAACTGAATGCCCAAATAGTGATGCAAATGCCCCAAATCAGACATCTCAAATGAGGCATGCAAATCAGCCTTTAAATCAGCAATATGCTTCTCAATAGGGCCAGTGAGCAGCATGTCGTCAACATAGACAACAATGATCAGAAGCACATCATTAGCACGCTTAACATATAAGGTGCTTTCAGTTGGACTGTTCTCAAAACCATGTGCAACGAGATAGGCATGTATCTTCTCATACCAAGCACGTGGTGCTTGCTTTAAACCATATAATGCCTTCTTTAACCTGCACACCTGGTTTTCATGCCCTTTCTGCACAAAGCCACCGGGCTGAAAAACATACACTTCTTCATGCAAGTCACCATTCAGAAATGTTGTTTTAATGTCCAACTGATGTACATTCCAACCATGATGGGCTGCAAGTGCACAAATGCTCCGAACAATAGTCATATGGCATGTAGGTGCAAAGGTCTCATCAAAATCAATGCCTCTTTCCTGCGCATAACCCTTTGCAACAAGCCTAGCCTTATACTTGTCAACTGTACCATCAGGTTTACGCTTCAGCTTGTATACCCACTTAGTGCCAATGGCCTTCTTGCCAGGAGGCAAGTCACATAAAGACCATGTACCATTCTTCAGTATAGCATCATATTCAGATTGCATAGCAGCCATCCAATTTTTTGAATTCTGTGCTTCATCAAAAGAAACAGGCTCATTCTCATCACAAAGACTAGACGCAGCCATAGCATAGCAATCTGATGCAAAGGAGGCACTATGAGAGCCTGAACGAGTACGATATGACAAAGGTGCATCTAGTTTGCTGTCACGTAAAGTCTGCACCAGCCATTTTGGCATAGTTTTTGCCTGCTCAATATCAGCTCTCTCATCAACAAGTGCATCATGTAAATCTTCATCACAAATGGAATGATCTGCATCATCATATGAAACCTGCAAAGGCTGAGAAGTTGCCTCATTAGGACCAGCACTAGACTGTCCACCTTACAAAGAGGCATCAAAGGATCATACATGTCTTTAGAGCTAACATATGTCTCCTTAGTACATGAAAGAAATGGCTGAATAGCATCTTCCACAAAGACAACATCACGGATAACCAGAATGCATTTAGTTTGTGGATGATATAGACGATAGCCTTTACTTTCAGAACTCTACCCAACAAAAATACATTTTACTGCCTTATCATCCAATTTTCTGCGACGTTGTTCTGGCACTAGTGCATATGCCAAACAACCAAAAACACATAGATGAGCAACAGATGGCTTGCAGTCATGCCAAGCCTCATATGGCATGATAGACTACAGTGCTTTAGTGGGACACCTGTTTAGTACATATGCTGCACACATGACAGCCTCAAGCCAGAAACTATGAGGGAAAGCCTGACTCTTGACCATACACCTCGCCATCTCCATGAGAGACCTGTTCTTCCGTTCAGCAACTCCATTCTATTGAGGTGTATACGGCACTGTACACTGGTGTTTTATCCCACGTTCAACCAGAAATGCATTAAAATCAGAAGACATATATTCCCCCCCTCGATCAGAACGGAGGGTGCCCATTTTACATGCTAACAGATTTTCAGCCAAAACGAAAAACTGTTTAAAGCACATGAACACTTCGGACTTTGCTTTGAGTGGATATACCCATGCATGCCTGGAAAAATCATCAATGAAAGTCATGAAGTAAAGGTAATTTCCAAAAGAGGTGTCTGCATAGGACCACAAACATCACTATGAACAAGCTGCAGTTCTTGTGTAGCCCGAACTGAACCATCTTTTGGAAAGGAGGAACGCTGCATTTTGCCCAAAATACAGCCTTCACAAACATGTTTTCCAGGTGCCTCAAAGAGGACACCATTTCAGATTTCTGTAGGCGTAGCAAACTAGCAAAATTCAAATGACCAAAGCATGCATGCCAGAGCTTTGCATCTGACATAGCCTAAGAATCATTTACTCCACATGCCAAATCATTTTTAGATCTTTCATAGTCTATGAGCTTATACAGCCCACGACATAAAATGCCAGAAGCAATTATCACATCGCCATTTGATAGATGAACTGTACACCTATCATCAACAAATTTCACAACCAAACCAATCTTGGCTAATGTAGAAACTGATAACAGGTGCTTTTTGATCCCTGGCACAAATAAAGCATCTCACAAAGTATAAGAACTACCATCAGCAGTAGTCAAAATGATCTTACCAACTCCCATAATAGGATAAGAGGAGTTGTTGGCGCATGTAACAGTATTCCCTGTAGGGGCAGGCTCGAGTGAAGAGAAGAAACTATGCTGTGAGATAATATGTTTGGTCGACCCACTGTCAAAATACCAAACATCTCAGTCTACTGCAGACATGCACTGCTCATGAGAAGATGGGTCAAAACTGCAGACAGTAGTAAACGCCCATTCTTCTTCTTGCACAAGATTTGCAGACTTTGTTTTTGGTGTAGAGGCCTCTGCAATAACCATTCCAGCCTCTTTCTTCTTTGCCTCTTTAGCAGCGAGTTTTGGACAGTTCTTTATGATATGATCATTCCCTTTACAGTACTTACAAAACAATTTCTGCTTTTCTGATTTCTTCTCATCTTTATCTTCCTTCTTCGAATATGCAGAATTAGCAGATTTCTGCTTACTAGTTGAAGAGCTCCATTTTCCTTTGCCCTTCTGACTAGCCAGGAAAGCTTGATCTGCAACTCGCATAATGGACCTGTTTTGCCTAGACTGATCTTCGTGCAACATAACAGAGACTAACTCCTCAAATGATAAGGCATTCGGATTGCCTTTCATCATCAACCGAAGAGTAGAAGCAAAACTCTGATATGAGTCAGGAAGACCATTCAGAACGGTCTACACAAGTGAGCTATCTGGTATAACCTCATCAGCAGAAATCAATTGTTTCTTCAAGTCTTTGATCTTTGTTAGGAAACTGTCCATAGAATCACCTTCATTCATGTCCTCACTCTCCAATTGTTTTCGGAGGTAAGCAACACGAGCCTCATTCCTAGCTTGGTACAATGTGGTAAGTGTATCCCAAGCATCCTTAGCTGTTCTACAAGAGCGAATGTGAGGAATAATGGCACGTTTGACAGACAATGCTATCAATGCATGTGTTTGGGCATCTCTGCCATCCTAGGGAATCTGCTCTGCAGTAGGTGCAGCAGAAACACTAGCACGAATAGGAATTTGCGGAATATCATCTTTGACACCATCTTCATCATCTCTAGCACCTGTATTTGCAGTACCTGTTGTTACAAGTGTAAGAGGACGTCTTTCAACACCCTGCACAATGTTCCACAATCCTTTTGCAACCAATACATGTCGCATCATATAAGCCCTAGTTGGTACCATCCAACTTATCCTCAACAGCCAACATACGGTGACTAAAGTACCTTGATGCAGAAAATTGACTGTATCTCAAATAGTTGAACGGAAATGCCTAGAAGAATTCTGCTAGACCTGTAGCAGACTTCGAGACGCTTAAACTGGCGAACAGAAGTTGGTATATACCTTTGGCACAAAAAGACAAAATAGCCTGCACAAGCACTACCATAGTGGGTTCGGAGGTCGATGCGAGCTCAGATCGCTATTTTGGCACGACAGAGCGAAGCAGTTTTGATCTCGAAAACACACTAAGTATGCTCACCAAAATTCGTGTGATTCTGAGACTACAAATGAAGGAGTGCCGACGGCGCCCTAGATGAAGCGACGACCTGCTCTGATACCAATTGTTGGAGTTAGACGTCTGCGGAAGCACGCGAACAGCACAAGGAAGAAGAAGCTTGGAGCACAAACACACAATACTGAATGTATTACTAGAGAATGTACAAAGATAAGTAGCCCATTAGGGCAATAGGCGTATATACAAGCCAGGGGAAAAAAACCTCCTAAAGAGGGAAAAAAGTGCCCTGGCGGTCCTAGTGTGTTCACACACATCACTACCTAAATATATCAACAATGTCAAAGCTTCCAATGGCAGGACAAACATTCTGAGTAAGGTTCTCTACGTACCCACTATCACTAAAAACCTAATAAGTGTAGGCCAAATAGTTGAAAGAGTCTTGCAAGTTAGCTTCACCCAGCATGGAGCTTTTGTGGAAGATCCATGTCAATGCTTCAAGAAGTTAGCTAGAGGTGAGAAGCATGGTAGGCTCTTTACTTTTGAAGTAGGAGAAACCAGGAACATAGCTCCATTCACTTTTGGGTTTCAAACCCTAAGTGAGCTTGAAGTGTGGCATAAGAGACTTGCTCATGTGAATGAAAGAACCTTGAAGGATATATGCAGGGATCAAAGTGTTCTAGGACTTCCGAACATAACAAAAACACATGATCAACATGTATGATGCATGTGAGATTGGGAAGGCACAAAGACAACCATTCAACCACAAAGGCTACATCCACAACAGCTTATTGGACTTAGTCCATACAGATGTATGGGGACCAAGTCAAGAACCTTCAGTGGCAGGATCAAGGTATTATGTCTCATTTATTGATGACCATCATAGATGGACTATTCTTTACTTTATCAAGAGTAAGAATGGTGTTTGATTGCTTCAAGAAGTATCTAGCACATGTGGAGAATCATACAGGTAGATCACTAAACAAGCTCAGATATGATGGAGGGGGAGAATACTTCTCCAAAGAGTTTGATGAGTTCTTGTAGGATAAAAGTATCAAAAGGGAAGGGACTACCAAGTACTCTTCTCAACTAAATGGAATTGCAGAGAGGAGAAACAAGACATTGGTTGGATCAGCTAGAACAATGGTTGAAGAGAAGAAGTTTCCACTTTATCTATGGGCAGAACTGTTGTGTACCTTGTCAATAGACTATCATCCAAATCACTTCCAGGTATCACTCCTTATGAAACAGGGCATAGAATAAAACCTATTCATTGACATTGCAAGGTTTTTTGTTGTTTAGCTTATGTTCATGGACGACCACAAATAAGAGGTAAACTAGATGAAATAGCAATAGAGGCAGTGTTTAATTGATATGATTGGACTCAGATGGGTTACATATTCTATAATCCTTCAACCGAGAAATCCACTAGAAGTAGAGATGTGCTTGAAGAACATAGGTCTTGGTATGATGAAGACAAACAAAAGGTAACTCTACCATATGATCTTGATTATGATTCTCATCAATTAGGAAGCAAGCATGATACACAAGTCGAGGATGCAAGAAGTGATACAGACGATGACCAAAATGAAAGAGGAAAGGATTACAAGCTATGGAAGTCAAGAGGCAAAGCAAAGATGCAAGAGGTTGGAGAATGATCCAAACAAGCACCTAGAATATTAGCAAGAGAGAAGAAACAATCAGAAAGGTATGGATATGATTCCAGATTTGTTACGAAGCATCCAATCTAGTTGGAAAAAGACCCTATTTCAGAGGAACCCTCAACCTATAAAGAGGCAAACGGAAACCCTGATTGGGAAAAGACCATGAAAGAAGAAATACATGCATTGGAACCAAACCCCAAGAAATACTTGGGGTTTGGTTCCAATGTTGTCAAATCAAAAGGTAATTGATTATAGATGGGTATATAAAGTTAGAAGAAATCAAATGGATCAGTTTACAGGTATAAGGTAAGATTAGTTGCCAAAGGATGCTCTCAAACTCATGGTATAGACTATGAGGAAACATTCTCACGAGTTGCAAAGATGACTAGAATCAGGACATTGATAAGTGTAGGTGCTGCAAGGAACTCAAGACTCATCCAACTTGATATGAAAAATGCATTCTTAAATGGTTGGATAAGTGAAGAGATAAACATGTCACAACCACCAGGTCTTGAAAACCCTAATAGTCCATCTTATGTTTGCAGACTTAAGAAAGCATTGCATGGATTGAAACAAGCTCCTAGAGCTTGGAATTATAGGTTGGTTACATATCTTCAAGATAAAGGGTTGAAAGCTAGTAGCTCAGATTCTTCTCTATTCATCAAAAGGGATCACAATGAGGTTATCTATATATGTTTATATGTAGATGATATTATTGTGACAGGTGATGATCTAAATGGTATTCAAAGGATCAAGAGACACATGCAAGAGGAGTTCAAAATGAGTGACCTAGGTGAGCTCACATATTTCCTAGGTGTACAGGTGATATACACAGATGAAGGAATGTATTTGACTCAAAGAAGATACATTCAATATCTTCTTCTCAAGTTCAAAATGGAGAACATAAAACCTGCAAGTACACCTTTGGAGATGAATCATAAACTTAGTGTTTATGAAAGTGAGAAAATTGAAGACATTAAAGAGTATCAAAGCTTGGTAGGTAGCTTGATATATGCTACTCATACAAGGGGAGACATCTCATATAGTGTGGGAGTGCTTAGTGAGTTCATGCACTCACCAAGAAGACCAAACATGGATGCAGCTAAGAGAGTACTTAAGTATCTCAAAGGTAAAATCAACGAAGGTATATTCTATCCTTACTCTTCAGATTTGGATATCAAAATCTATTCAGATGCAGATTGGGTAGGAGCTAAGGATGATAGAAGTACTTCTCGTTACTTAGCATTTGCAGGTTCGAAGCTAGTGTCATGGAGTTCTAAGAAGAAACCTACACTTGCTTTATCCTCGACTAAAGTAGAGTATAGAGGTTTGACCATAGAAATTCAAGAGGAAATATGGTTACAAGCATTGTATACAGATTTGGGACTTGTGAGTTCCAAAACTCACATATGTGGAGATAATGTAAGTTCCATATGCATCTAGCGGCAAACCCTATTTTCCATGTGAGAACCAAACACATAGAGGTTCATTACCACTTCATTAGGGAGAAGCTCATGGCAAAGGAGATTTACATTTCTTTTGTTCCAACTGAAAAGCAAGTAGCAGATATGATGACGAAGGCACTTGATGGAATAAAGCTTTGTAGATTCAAAGCTATGGTAGGTTTTCAACCTATCACAGAAAGAAGAGTCAAGCATACTTTAGCGTAAGGGGGAGCTGTTGGAACATCAAGCTTACACTATGCTTGAGGTGGATTTGATCTACATTAAAAACTGTCGCTTGGATTGCTACAAAAGAATATCCGTTGGAGAGTCTTTTACCTATGCTCATTTATTGTATTTTATTTGAAATATTTCTCATGGATTTTTTACCATTATAAAAGCCTTGAGCTTTACACATGTAAAGCTAGAATGATAGAGCCCAAATCCAACGAATTTGTGGTGTTTGAAGTTGCATTCAATCAAGCAATCAATCACCTAAAAGTAGATCAAACTAGATCTTCACTTTTCCTGGATTGTAGGAAAGTGAATTGATTCGCTCCAACAACCATTCCCACCTTCATATGAATTCAAAATCAACTTGTAGAAGTCATGGAGCATTTCTAGAGTCTATATAAAGACTTGAAATCCCGTTTACAATACATTGAAGCAATATACATACACTTGTGACCATCATTGTCTTGCTCCTTCAACTTTTTGCATCATCTTCTTTGCCAACAGTAATCTTGCAGAGGTTGCTGCTCTCTTTGGAGAGCTCCAAATTGAGTGCAACATGGCCCACTGGAGAGGTATTAGTTTCTAGTTTATGCTTGTAAATTTTCATAACATTTAGTTCAGTATATTGGGATAAATTTTAGTTTTTCTTGTCCTAGGGTCAATCTCTATGTATTCCTTAAAAATAGGAGGTACCACCGTTGAGTGTCTGATTCATTCCTATAGCATATTTTGCCTATTCCTTATAATATTGAGCATTATATACCCTGAACCCTATATGTATCACCCCCATAAAAGGATTGTTTCTAATTGTAATCACGGTGGTCGCTATGAGTATTTGTAGTTCATTGTCTCTTCCATAGATAATAAGTTTTTTGAGCTAATCGACCTGCGAACCAATCTGTTTTGTATCGACTTCTTCTCCTTGATGTTCCAAAGTACATAGTGCATTTCATTGCACTTATCACATGCCAATAAGGTCTATTTGAGTCTCCATATACTCAGGGGCAGGTCTTGGGCCAGTTAACTAGATGAAACTTCATCGCTTGGAAACAAACTTTTCTACCTCCTACAAGCTTCTCCAAGTTCTTTCATTATTTAAGCAATAAGGAGCATTTCTCAACCTAAGAAACATGTGTAGGAAATGTCCTTTGTAGAAAATCGTATGGTTCCTCCATATCAGATGTGATTTCAAGTCTACGATGCATTCTTGATTTCCAATTGGTATAATATCCATCCATTGTTGGTTGCCAGAGCTATAAAGGTTCTAATGGTGCTCGTTTTTACTAACAGGTCTGAATGTTCCCTTAAAACCAAGTCCATATGTTTGTTTAAATCCTTTTTCACAAGAGTTGCTTTCTACCTAGAGAAAGTCGCATCAGATTTGATCTTGACCTTGTAGACCCATTTTCTTCCTATCACTTTCAAGCCTTTCCTCTTGGCCACTACAATCCAATTTGTGTTTTCTTAAAGAGCTTTAATATTTTCCCTCATAGCATCCTTTAAGTATATACAGCGATTTGCTTCTTCAAAACATGAAGGCTCATGATCCTCTACAACTTTATTCATATAGGCATTACAATTTTCCATAAATGAATCATATGTAAACATATCTACTTGATACCTTTCTTGTAAGGACTTCCTATCTTCACGTTTTTGACATATGGACCTTCTATTCTGTGGATTATGCTTGGGTATATGTGAAGATCCTCCATGGACTTCATCTCCCACCTCAAATCCATCTTCATCTAGCTCCACAAGCTTTTCTTTCCCTTTTGTTGAATGACTTGATGTTGAATTTCTTCTTGCTCATCCTTTTCAACGTATTGAATTCTGATCTTCATACTTTGATCTTGCATCTCCTTCATCCTTTCAAAGTTGATGTGAGAAAATCTTTTGTGCCACAAGTTCAAGTTTATAATCTACTTATTTCCAAAAGTAAAGTATACATGATGTGAAGCATTTGGGTTTACTTGTTGTGCAAAGAAACTTCCTTGCTCCTTTTGTCTTGCGAATAGCTTGTTGCCTTGTTTGTGGTTCACCACAAAGCATCCTTCCTTGTTGAATCTCACTTGGTAACCTCTATCCAACATTTATCCCACACATATGAAGTTCTTGGTTATTGTAGGTAAATGAAGTACAACTTTGGGATACATTCCTTACTATTTGTCATACAAAACCACATCACATGTGTGTGTGATCTCATGGGTTGCATATTCCCTTGTTTCCACATGCCCTTTACCACTTGGAGCATGCAGATTAGTGAAAAAAAATGGTTGGAATGCATATGGTTGTTGCAACCACTATCAATATACCATGAAGTATCTACATTGGTTGAGATCCAATACATATGCATCATAAGGATATTTTCATTCTCTAACTATTTTTGGCATAATTATCTTGCCCTTTGTATGTTGGGCCTTGGTTGTAACTGCTTTGGTTGTTCTCTTCGTAGTAATCCATTGCATAATGACCATCTCATCCATATATGTGGCATCCTTTACCATCTTGACTTCTTGATTGGTCATGTCTTCCTCCTCTTCCTCTTGTCCTTCATCTTCCTCTATATGAAGAGCATTCTTGGACATATCCTTGGTTACTTTTCTTCCTCAAAACATTCTTCTCCATCTGATTGGTTGCCTCTTTAATCTTTTCCACTAGAGTTGCTTGCATAAAAGAATTAGGCATCCTTGCACTTTGATGAACCTCAATTTATATGAACTTCTTTGGTTACCATAAGACAAATTAATTGATGAAAATATAGATGTGTGCCCCTTACATAAAATAAAGTGGTGAATGGTTTCTACTTCTCATCATCACTCAAACAAACCTAGGTATTGGATCAATCACACTACTTAAACCCCAAAGGTGCTTGACCATGACGTAGTTTCACATTGTAAATGTCCAAGAATGATAGTTTCCGTTCTCATGTTTTTTTAACTGAGTGTTGAACTCAAACATATGTTGATTTTCCTAGGCTTTGAAACTATGTTAATACCTCCTTGAAGTTCTATTGGTGAAGAATCTGACTAATATTACCGCAAAGATAAGATTGCCTTTGATAAACTCCAAGTATTCTTGACTTGAAAAGGATTGAGTTCTCCCCCTTGATGAGAATCTTTGTTGAGTTTCCTTTTTTTAGAAACCTTTGAAACAAAAGCTTTAATAATTCCCATTATTTGTAAGATATGGCCTCCAAGAACTTCAATATGATTTGATACCACTGTAGGAATTTTTGGAAACTCCATATGCAACACGAACATAACGGACCTCCCACATTACACCCAAGTAGACACTATTGTGAAGCTCTATCTACTTCCAAGAGATAGTGCAAAGATTTTCGAAGAAATGTTTATTACTCAGAGTAGATTAAATGAGCTTTTAAATGAGAGAAAGTGAATCCTCAATGGATGTTCACACATGAAATGGCAATGTCTACAAAATGCGGTACTTGTCCTACACTCTAATACATTTATGTAGAGACAGTCTCACTCAAGTCTTAATACTTTATAGAATATGACGCGAAATATCCCACGATTTAATCTGAATTTAGAGTAGTCTATAAGCTATCCAACAAGACAGAAATAGTAGAAAATAGATTCCCATAATATGAGAACCAATAAATACAACTACTCACTCAATACATAGGTAGTGATAAATCCTAACACAAACTTGCGAGGGAAGCAAGAAAGGGGCTTGCTCAAGCTAGGGTCTTGCTTGTTGGGTTTCAAATAGTATAAGGAAAATTCAATTCACAGGTAAAACATAATATCACACAGAACTTTGTGACCCAACCCTAATATATACAATGTAAGTAGGCTCCTACAATCTAGAACCAGTTTTCCTAAAAATGCTTCTCCTAAATTAGAGGAATTGATCGAATGATTTGGGTAGTGGTTGAATAACTTCTTTTGGTGAAATCTCATGACTTGAGATGGTCGCACACTTGCCCAATTTTAGAAATTATTTTCCCATGAAATTTCACTTGGAAGCTTAAGTTTTAATGTTGATTATGGTGCTTATAAAGGTTGAAGAAATATTTGAGGTTGGGAATTTGCAAGCAAGAGGGGAAGGCGGTGTGAGGAAGGGATGAAAATTTTTAAAGTTGAGAGGATCTTTGCAAAAACCGACTCTATATTATGCAATTTATTGCTTTGAAACTCTAATTGACTCTTGACAACTTTCAAGTTCTATGATTGTAATGACAACCTTCTATTTATGAAATAAGGCTCTTCGGACAATGCTCAATGTCCACGATATGCTACAAATTAATGAAAATCCTTTTTTTCTAACGCAAGGTAAGTAAGCTAACACAAGTTAGTTCATTAATTTAGAGTGATTATGCAGTGAGCTATAGTGGTGGGGATATACTCATATCTCTATAGATAAAGATCAAGTGTCTAAAATATTTTGTAGACATACTTACATGGGCTTTATCTTCATGATAAAATTAATGGATAAGTAAATTAGACCATATCATCACTCTAAAAGCTCTAAGAAGTTGATAGAATAAAGTTATGTATGCCAGTACAAAACAATAGATAAAGATGATGATAGAATTCTTCAAGTATATGTATTGAGAAGTAGAGCACAATACACGGAGGTGTTCAAAGACTCCAAGAACTACAAGGTGAGTCCAATAAAGACTCAAGAAGTGTGTAAAACCTCTATTATGTCCTGCGGCGAAACTAGTGAAGTATATGTATACTTTTTCTCTTGTTTTCTGAAGATTTTTTTTGATAGATTACACCTAAGTATTCTTCTCACTTTAAGGTGCACATTTGAACTTTCAATTCAAATTTCATTCTTGTCTTTTTTTCTCTCCTTCTACTAACTTCAACTCATGAGCTTATATTTTCAAAAAATCCTTTTACAATGGATAAAAATGAAATCTTGTTTAATGGTAAAAGTGGACTCCCAATGCACGTGTACACATACTTTCTCATGGTTCAATTTAGTTGAAAGAATGCACTAAAGTACGTCAAGTCTTGAGGTATGTAAATAAAGTGCTTATATATCGATGAGGTGCCATATCCATATCATTTTGGATTCTTCTTCTCCCTTGGAGATCTTCGGATAGTTTGTTGACATTATTAAATTATATATCTTTGATTTGCTTTCGAGTTCCAAGAATGGATCTTTCCTTTAGGTCTCTTAGTTTCTTGTTTTAACTCACTTGAATATTCAATTCTATGTGTAATTTTGCTTGAAAGTTTTGGAAAATCATTCTCCTAGTCAATGTAATTTTAATTTCCTACAATCATCTTCAAAACGACTTATTTTGGTCAAATACTAATCTCAAATAATTATGAGTCCCTTCCTTCTATGGTTGTATAGCCTAAAACCCTTTTGTCTTAGGTCGCAACCTATGAAGACACATTTGTCTCCCATAGGATGAAGTTTAGCTCTCATTGTGAAAACTTGGAGAAGCTTGAAAATTTGAGGTTTCAAGTGTTGAGGTTTTGTCCAACTTACCAGTTAAGGACTAGACCTTGAAATCTTGAAGATTCAAATAGACCGTATAGGCTTGGTATTAGTGCAATAAAATCGACTATGTACTTTGGATAATCAATGAGAAATGATTGAACCAAAAGAGATAAGTTTGTGCAATGATGAGTAAAGAAAGGATGCTATTTTGGGTTGAATAATACAACTTCAAAGGTTCAATATAGCCATCCGGATTGCTATTTATGAAACTCCTCTTAGAGGAATTTCACACAAACGGTTGAGTAGATAGGATTCATAAGACATGAAATCATCATCAGCCAGGGTGTTATGAATAAGCTTAACTACAATTGGTGGTAGTCACAACTGTTTAGGTATGTGCAAAGATAGACCTCAAGACCATAAAAAGATAAATATCTCACAATCTACTTTACCGAATGCTATCAAACATTATACACATGAAATAGAAACTATTGAATTTCCAATGAATGCTTATCATAAATTTTAGATCGCTGTAGAGAAAGAGTGTGCCTCTATAAATTGACTGAGCTTGGGGATAATGATGTAGAGATTGAAGAAGAGCAAACTTGAAGATAAAGAAAGTATATGTTTATTGATCTAACTTAAGGTACAAATGTTTTTGAGTCCTTATATAAAGGCTCTTGAGTAGTCCACGGCTCATTTAAAATGAGTGCAAATAGGAATCCACATGGGAATTGTTTGTTGTGATGAAGAAATCACTTTCCTACAATCTATAAAAACTAGAAATCAAGTAAAACCAACCTTGATTTAAGTGATTGTTGAATCATCATCATCAACCTTAAAACCCATGGAATATTGCTCCCTACTTTTATCTTCTTACAAGAAGAAAAATCTAAGATTTAACATGAATAAGAGATCCAAAAGAGATCCTTGTGAAACACCAAAGACGAGCCTTTACATGGATCAAGATTCACAAGGCGTGTCTTATGACTATGACTTATTTCAATGATGGATTTAGGACTCGGTTACGTCCTCCTCAAGCATGATGCAAGGTTTATTATCTAAAATCTCACACTCAAGATAAAGCATGCTTGAGTCTTAATTCTTTGATAAGTTGAATAGGTACTATTTATTTGAACCTACAAAGCTTGATTCCACCAAGTTCTTTATTCATCATGTCTTCTATCAGCTTCCGATTGGAACAAAAGAAATGTCAACCTCCTGAGATATCCCTCATGAAAATGATATTGAACCTCTATGTTTTTGGTTTTGGCATGAAAAACATAATTCATTCCTAGGTGCATAGAGTTTATATTTTCTCCAAATATGTGATTTTTGGAACTCGAAGGTCCCAAATCTATATACAATTCCCTGATTCATATTATTTCTATAGTTCCTACGGTCAACCTTGTATAATGTACTTCAATTGAGGATAATGAAACTATTGGCTGCTTATTGCAACTCCATGATACAAGCTTTGAGCCTAGAAATGCTACGAATCATGAAATTCTTCTCCTATCATCCTTAGATCCTACCTATTGGAGAAAGTTCTTGGGAAGCCTATGTGATGGCTTGAGTACCACAAGATCATGTAGTATTGAAGAAAAAACTTGAAGTCATGAAGAGTTCTCTTGTGAACTTACTCTTGTAGTTTCTTGAGTATTCACCTATTGTAAAAGTAAAAGAATCAAAAGTGGTTGAAGCCACTTGATATTAGGCAAATAAATCCACGAGTTCATAATAGAATTCATTATTAGAATCTAGGAAAAGTTTTTAAGGTGAGCATGAATTCAAATTCAAAATATGGCTCCAAGACACACTATATATGTGTGACCTATCTAGTCATAAAAAACACACTCCTTTGCGGAGCTTCTTCTCATATTTAAGTGTGTACACAAAGCTCCTACATGTATCCATAAGTCTATTGTACTCTCCATGTAATATACATTTGAGTTCATACATAGTTGTTGCCACAACTTCAAGTCTATGTGAGTATACTATTCACTATGAGTAATCTGAATTTTTAGTCACATTGCAGAAATGCTTTCTTTGACCATGGATCATCTTTTTCAATGATTTAACTTGGTAATTGTAGCTCTCTAAGTCTAATTTAAGATTTAAAAGTCTCATTGCATTTGGAGCTTTTAATTGTGCAAAACATTCATTAGAATCTCACTGTGTATTTAGTTCTACTGCTTCCTAAAAAGTCGAGATCACATAGGTGATTTGTTAAATTGATTTCTCTCAATATAGTCAATCATTTTGATTGCAAAAAATTATAATAGGCTTCTTTCATGTCCTAGTTAGCTTCATCTAAAAGCTCTCTATTCAAATTTAACCAGAGAAGGAGCATTGAGTCATACAAAGGTTATCTAATAGATCCATAATCTAAAAGGGCCCACCACATATCCCTAGAGTCAATTTGGCTTGTGTAGTGCAAAGTCTTAGCAACACCATTTCATCCTCACCAAAGGGAAAGGAAAGAAAGTGGATGATGAAGTAGGTACACACCAAGCTAACTATGTAGGTAGAGGAAGAAATGCTAGAGGAAGAGGTAGAGGAGGTAGACAAGGCAAGGGGAGACCCCAAGGCTCTAATCCTTGTTCTATTTGTCGACTAACCAATCATACAACTGAAAATTTCTTTCAGAACTCCAGGAATCAAAGAGGCATTCAACATATCAAGGAGGATACAAAGGGAGAAGATATTTCAATAACTACACACAGGACTAAAATCAAGAGGACTCATTGCTACTCATGAATATGACATTACCTCAAGGTAAATCTGATGTGCAGGTTTTCTACATAGATGCAGGGTGTTCAAATCATGTGGCAGGAAATGAGGCTCTTCTCTCATATTTGGAAGATCCAAGAAACAAGCATGAGGTACAAACAGGTGATGATACAAGGCACCTTGTGGAAAAGATGGGAAATGTAAAGGCACCAAATAGCAAGGTACTCTATGTTCATACCATCACAAAAATTTTGATTAGGGTAGATTGTGGAGAAACATTTGCAAGTCAGCTTCACAAGGAGAGGTGCATTTGTTGAAGATCCAAGCCAAGGATTCAGGAACTTTGCAAAGGGTAAAAAGAAAGGTATATTATTCACATTTGAATTACAAGATACAAGGAATATTTCTCTCTTTAATTATGGTATACAAACACTCAGAGGATTGGAAGTTTGGCACAAGAGGTTAGCACATATTGGAGAAGGATCACTAAAAGAGATATGGAGAGACCAAAGTGTACTTGGACTTCCTAATTTGTCAAAGCAGAATATGATTCATAAGTGTAGTGCATGCCAATTTGGAAACTCCCACAGGTTACCTGTCATGAAGAGAGGGTATATGCATGGAGACAACTTGGAATTGGTTCATACAAATGTATGAGAACCTAGCAAGGATGCTTCAATCTCTAGATCAAGGTACTATGTCTCTTTCATTGATGATTGTAGTGGATGGACTATTCTTTATTTCATGAAACACAAGGATGAAGTTCTTTCATGCTTCAAAAAATACCTAGCTCTTGTGAAGAATCAAACAGGTAAGAAAATAAAGAAGCTAAGATGAGATGGAGGGGGAGAATATTTCTCCCATGATTTTGACTCATTCATTCAAGAAAGGGGAATCAAGAGAGAGATTACTACAAAGTACACTCCAAAGCAAAATGGAGTGGTAGAGAGAAGAAATAGGACAATTGTTGAAGCCTCAAGATCTATGTTGAATGAAAAACAGTTACCTAATTACTTGTGCACTCAGGCTCTATCTACAACCACTTTTTTTATTAATAGGTTCGCTTCCAATTCTCTTGATGGTATGAAACCATATGAAGCTTGGAATGGGAGAAGAACTAGCTTGGATCATTGCAAAATATTTGGATGTATTTCATATTCTCATGTTCCTTCGTAGATTAGAGGAAAGATGGACCCTAAGGGAAAGAGATGTGTATTCATTTGATATTACAACAATCAAGAAGGCTATAGGGTATACAACCCAAGCAAAAAAGGTTTTTTGGTAAGTAGAGATGTTGTGTTTAATGAGAATAGTTCTTGGTATGAAGACTCATGCAAGAAATTCAACTTACCTTATGATATTGAAGAGAAAGTTCCAAAGCTGATCAAAGACAAAACTCCTTAAGTGGAAGAGCAGGATATCTTAAAAGATGATGAAGTGCCTCAGATACAAGAAATCAAATCATGGAAGTCTAAAGGTAAAGCTAAAGTGCAGGAGCTTGATCATGAAGCAGAATCATCACATCATGGTCTAAGAGGGTCCATGAGGGAGAAAAGAAAACTAGAGAGCTATGGGTTTGATACTTGTCTTGTTACTAAGCACTCAATCTACTTAGCACATGACTTAAATCAAGACGAACACTCAACGTTTGAGGATGTCAAGGATAAGCCAAAATGGAAGCCAGCAATGGAAGAGGAAACTGAAGCACTTGAGGAGAACAAAACTTGGGGGTTGGTTCCCAAGTCTTCATCAATGAAAGTAGTACGTTTGAAATGGATTTATAAATTAAAGAAGAATTCTGATGGGTAGAAGGCAAGGCTAGTGGCAAAGGGCTTTGCAAAAACTCAAGGACTTGACTAGGAGGAGACCTTCTCTCATGTTTCAAAGATGCACACAATCAGAGTACTTCTAAGTGTTGCTTCTTCCACAAATTGGAAGACTCTTCAATTGGATGTAAAAAATACATTCCTTAATGGTTGGATAATAGAGGAGGTGTATATGGCACAACCACTTGGTTTTGAAGACAAAGCACATCCTAATTTTGTGTGCAAACTCAACAAAGCTTTATATGGACTCAAACAAGCTCCAAGAGCTTGGATTCACAAACTTGTTACCTTCTTATAGCATAAAGGATTTCAAGCTAGCAAGGAAAATCCATCACTCTTTATCAAAAAGAGTGATTCTCAAGTTATTAATTTATGTGTGTATGTGGATGACATTATTCTCATAGAAAATGATGCAGATGCAAATAAGAAGATAAAGGAACAGATGAAGAGGAGTTCAAGATAAGTGACCTTGGGTCACTCACATACTTCCTAGGTAAGGAGGTAGTATATACAAATCATGGTTTATTCCTTACTCAAAGAAAATATATTAAAGATATGTTGGCTAAATTCAAGATGCAAGATGCTAAGGTTACGGGTAATCCAATGGAATTTAATCATGAATTGAGCTAAAATGAATGACAACTCATACAGGATATTACAGGTTATCAAGGACTTGTGGGAAATTTGAACTATGCCACCTTTACTAGGGTGGATATGTGTTATGGTGTGTGTGTGCTAAGTCAGTTTATGCACACAGCCAAGAAACCTCATATGGATACTGTCAAAAGTATACTTAAATACCTCAAAGGGACCTTGAATGAAGGATTATAGTATCCATATGTATCTGATCTAGGAGTAAACTTGTTCTCTGAGTCAGATTGGGCTTGTTCCAAGGAGGCATGAAAAGCACTTGAGGATATCTTACCTTTGCAAGGTCTAAACTTATTTAATGGTCATCTAAGAAGCAACCCACATTTTCTCTCTCGTCCACAAAAGTTGAATACAAAGGTCTTGCCATAGCTACTGAAGAAGCAATATGGATGGAGACTCTATTCACAGATCTTGGTTTGGAGTTTGGAACTCCATATATATTTGGTGATAATATGAGCTCCCTACACTTGGCTGCTAATCTAGTTTTTCATGCCACAACTAAGCATATTGAAGTACACTATCATTATGTAAGGGAGAAGGTTTTGAGCGAAGAAATTCCGCTTTCGCATGTATCCACACATCAACAATGTGCACACATGGTTACAAAAGCATTGGATGGTACTGATCTCAATAGATTCAAATCAATGATTGGTTTGCAGGTAATCTTCCAAGATTGAAGAACTCAAGCACACTAGGCTTGAGGGGGAGCTATTAGAGAAAGTTCTTGACAAGCCTATGTGATGGCTTGAGTACCATAAAATTCTATAGTCTTGAAGAAAATACTTGAAGTGATGAAGAGTTCTCTTGTGAACTCACTCTTGTAGTTTCTTGAGTATTCACATATTGTAAAAGTAAATGAATCAAAAGTGGTTGAAGCCACTTGATGTTACAAAAAGAACTCCACAAGTCCGTAATAGAATCTATTACTAGAATTTAAGAAAAGTGTTCTAGGTGAGCATGAATTCAAATTCAAAATATGGCCCCAAGACACACTATATATGTGTGACCTATCTAGTTGCAAAAAACACACTCCTTAGCAGAGCTTCTTGTCCAATTTGAGTGTGATATTAGACCTCCTACATGTACCAGTAAGTCTATTGTAGTTTCCATGTAATATAATTTTGCGTACATACATATTTGATTCCATAACATCAAGTCTATGTGAGTATATTGTTCACTATCAGCGATGTCAATTTTTAGTCATATTGCAGAAATGATTTCTGTGAGCATGGTTCATCGTTTCCTATTATTTAATTATATCTTTTTAAGTCTACTTGGAGAGCACAAATTTGAAAAGCATTTGGATATTTCAACTGTGAGAAACATGCATCTGAATCTGACTCTATAGTTACTTCTACTACTTCCTAAAAAGTCAAGACCACATATCTGATTTGTTAAATTCATTTCTCCCTCATTTCCAAACTGACATGCCTCACAAACAAAATCTAGATCTTGGTTAGGTAGTTATGGTAGACCTTCAAGCAAGTATTTCTTTGCAATATCCTTTAATCTACCAATAATGATGTGTCCTAATCTCTTATTCCATAAATCCATTTGACTTACTTGAGTCCCATTGACCATTGTATAACCTGCATAAGTACCTCTGACTCTTGAATCTAGCTTGTGTAAGTTCACAAACATATTCATGTTATGACTCATGTGGTTTGAGCAACCACTATCTACATACCAAGTTTTGTTGTTTACCTTCCTCTTATGTGTATCTGTATGCATAGCCATAAGAATGTTTTCCTTCTGTGTCTGAGTCTCCTCTTCCACTATATTTTGTTCTGATGCATGTGGTCTTGGCCTCATCCTCTTTTTCATCCTTTAAAGCCACCTCTTCTATTTGGGTTGGAGAAGCAACCCTTGGCATAATGACCAATTTTACCACAATAATTACAAGTAAAGCTACCTTGCTGATTTAGTTGAGTGTGTTGACTTTGTTGTGTTGTTCTTCCTCCTCTAGTAGCATGCTTCCTCTTCCTCTTATGTTGTTGTTAAATCTTCCTCCTCCTCTCCAATTTCCTCTACTTCATGTTCTATTTGATGCAGTATAAAGAGCTTGTCCTTGAACACCTCTTTGCGAGTGAGAAGAATTCCCACCTTCTATGTTGATTTCTTTGGTCATCATGAGTGTTTGTAAATCTTCAAAGGATGGTAGATTCTCTCAAGTCATGATAGATGTAATGAAAGACTTCCATCTTTCATGCTCTCGCAAGACATTAAACATGCTATTAAAGTTTATATCCTCACTAGGAGATGCATCAATAGAGGCTAATGCTTCAATAATAGATCTTACCTTAAGGCTTGTTTTTACTCTTGTCAACTCACCAATAAGTTGTGTTTGCCTTGCTCTATTGGTAGTTGCAAATAACCTTTCTAGAGACTTCGGGGCTTCTCTACTAGTACTCAAACATCTTATATTTCCAAGCATAGTATTCGAGACTGTTTGCGATATAATAAATAGAACTCTTCTGTCTCTTTCGATCCATTCTTTCTCTCTTATTCGATCTACTTGTGTAGGAGCTTCTAGTAATATAGGCTTCACTTCTCTACCTCTTATCAATCCCCAAAGACCTTTAGACATGAGATAAGACCCCATTCTCAATTTCCATATGGGATACTTTCTCCCATCTGATAACTTCTCAATCAATGCACTCAAATATCCCATGTTGAATTGTTGTAAACAAAGAAGATAATTCAATAGGCTTTATGAAAGATCTGAAAAAAAATGAAAGAATCTCTAATACCATAATGTTATGTTTACAAACTTGTAAACATCAAAGTACAGAACGGAAAGTGATGAGAACTCCCAAGATCTTCATCAGATCAAACAAATATTTCCAAACTTCAGAAATCAAACTTTCCTACAAACTTTCAAGAAAACATAAATGTGTACCTATAGCAAAATAATCACAAAAAATGCTCTAAGTAGAAGTTGTTAAAACCAATAATATATTGTGAAAGTAGACTCCAAGAAGTATGTTTTAGAACAAAAAACGACAAAGAAAGTGGAGTATAGCTCCTAAAAAAATGCATTCAAGGCAAGGTATGTGGAGCCTACAATAGCAAGGTAGGACTAACTGTCTGAATTTAAAACTGATCAAATGCAGGAATAAGATGCAAAATGTTATGAAATAATTTGCTATAATTAGAACTTATGAGAGGTAAGGAAACTATTCCAAGTGAAATCACTCAAGAAACCTCATAACGACTGAGATATGAAAGTTTGAAGAGAGGTATCTCTTTAATGAGACACTGGATACACACAAAAAAGTAGATTTGCAAAAATGCCTACTTGCGTGGAGTTTTCTCATTCAATTTTCTACAAGGACTGATCTATATATTTATACTAAAAGTAGTAATCTTCACAACGCAACAAGAATCACTCAATTTTTCCACCTAAACTAAGAGAACCACTATTTTATTGAGAGGCTATCAACGAAAGTGCCTTCCTTGTCTAAAAATAGACACCTCTTCCTTCCTTCTAACTTTTATCTACTTTTATCTACTTTTACTCTAAATTTAGAGATGTGAGCACCTCCACACGTTATTTATCATAAATACTAAAATACATAATGTAAAAAAAAAACACTTTAGAGCTTGTTCTTATGCAACAAATCTCTCCAAGAGAAGCTCTAAACCCTCTCCTTTTGCCTCCCCAAAACCAAGAGAAAAATCAAAATTGACCAAGTTTTACCTCTGTTTAAAGGATTCAATGGAACTTTGAATGTGTGGATGCCTTACAAAAAGGGGATTTATCCCATATATTCATGCTCAATGGATTTTCAAGTCTATATAAGTAGAAGATTTTCTTCACTTCCTTCACCTAAGAGAAGGAGGGGAGGGAAGAGGAGCCAAACTCCTTGTGCATGTTGCCCATCTTCACACCATGGTCACATTCATAGGATGTCCTTTGTGGGCTAAAATGATCATTGATGGACTTTCGTGGGCACACACAGACTCAGGTCATTGACTATAGCAACAAGAATGTATCCGCACACAGAATTGTGATCATGATTGTTTCTTGAGCCATGCAAGTAACTATCATTTTAACTTTCAAATGATGTGTGCTTGAGTGGCTTCCCACATGAGTGCCAATTTGCACTTATGTGAGTGCCTATGAGTTAGAAAAGCTAAGGATTCACACCTCCCTTCCTCAAAGCTCTCACGTAAAATATGCCAAGACTTATGGCCTAATCATGACCTTAGTCACAAGCCTTCAAAGAAGTGACTATGAACCACAAAGTGTTGTGAACTAGTGGTGCTCACTTCACTGCCACAACAAGAAAAAAAAATTGTTGCTACAAAGTGGTATTATACCACATGATGTCAAACCATAGTGTATTCTCTCTTTAAGAGAGATTCAAGATGGTTCTCTCTTAGTAGAAGAATGAACATTAGATCACATGCACTCTACACTACACAGGTTTGTAGAATACATAAAAAGAAGATCTTAAACAATGACTGTGAGCTTAGGTTTTCTAGGTTCCACAAAATATGGTCGAGCTAAGAGTATATGATTGGAAATGCCACTATATGTTTCATTTAGAGATATAAAAAATTGTATGCTGGCCATTTTGCTTTTCACAAAGACACAAATGATAATATTTAATTGGATAATTATGCTTGAAGATATTTTTTCCTTGCTCTAAAAGGATTTCAACCTAATTAGATTTACCTTTTGAGTGATCATAACTTCATATTCTTCTTCACTTGTGTCTATCTCATTATTTTGAATATCACTTGCTTGTCCATATCTTCTATAACCTCGAAATCAGAGAGAAAGATTGCATCCCAAGTATCTCATAACTAATTGCAATTGCTTGGAGAACCTAGTTGGGTATCTTTCCATATCTTCTAGCTTAAGCAATGACCATAAAACATTATTTTGTATTCTTTATAAAGCACCTATTCTCTTTGAATATGATTTGATTACCCTTCTCTATCAATTTTCCTACTGAAGCCAAATTTTTTGAGATTGTAAGAATGAAGAGCATCAAATAATACCTTCGATCTATGTCTATCTTCAAGCCTTATATCTTCAATATATTCAATTTGGTATTGCGTATTATAACTTGTTTCAACGCACTTGGTGTACTGAATAAACTTCCTTGACATGACATATGACTACTAGAACTTGAATCAATCTACCAATTTTCCTCATCATAATAAGAGCCCGTATAGTCATGTCTCATTGCATGTAATGTGCCCTTGATTCCTTTACTTAAGGTGCTTGCATAGATAGTTGTTTTATATACTTTGATTATCTCCATTTGGTCTTCCATTTTTCACTCGGAAATCACTAGCATAGTTTCCTTCTTTACCACAATGATTACATATTTTACCTTTGTGCGAATTATGGGAACCTCCACGTCTTCCTCTGCTTTACCACAACCTCTTCGTCATGTGTTCTCATTTGATCCATGCCCATTGTCTCCTCTATCAATGTTTTGATTGTTTCCATCTATTCAACCCTCTTAAAAATTTCATCATAATCTATGCCTTGGGTTAAACCCTTTTACAACCACTCTACCTTAATGCCTAGCAACTAAACCATAGACATTTCTCTTTAATTTAAACAACCATTTTCTATTGATATCATCACATCTTCTTCTTTTGAAAAAGGCTCCCATGTGTCATCATCCTTGAGAGCTTTGATCTCCTCTTGCATAACTTTCTTCCATTCTTTTCATGTGAAACCTCCTTTATATGTCTCACACTCTTTGTCATTGATGATCTGAATGATGTATGCAAAATTCTATGCATAGAAATATCATAACTCAATTTTGAATTGGATACCTTATCCCTCAACATCTTTTATTTCATTTACAATGTTAGTTTCCCAACCTTTTGAGCTCTAACGTTTGATTAATCAATGCTTCATACTCTTCTTCACAGGCATGTTTCTTACTATTTTGTGTAGCACTTGATTATTCGCTTCTACAAAAACCTAAAAATAGAGACAAAGAATGGATCCTAAGTACTTCTGTCCATGTTGATACTCCTTGATTTGATGCAGATGCCTCTAGACCTACATAATGTTTGATTAGATCCTCCATAATCATCATAATCTTCTCCATGAATCTTCTCCTTTGCTTTGTCTTCATGCAATAGTCTTAGAACATCAAACATCAAAATCTCCCATATTCCTACGTCCTTTCTTTTGGGGTGTAGGAATTATATCCTTTTTATCTAAAACAAAGCGCATGAGAATGATTTATTTTTTCTCGGCTCGTTTTTGTCTTCTCACCTCTTTTGGAATGTGAAAAACGCAGATGAATCCAAAGACTTTGAGGTATATAAGGTCAAGTTTCTTACTAGGGTATACCTCTTCTAGTTTTAGGTTTTGAATCCCCCATGTTGTGAACCTATTCATCAAGTAAATGGTGGTTGTGATAGCCTCATCCCAATAGCAAAATGGAGCCTTCATCGCATTAAGAATGCATCTCGCAAACTAAGGGCTAAATTGCATCTTTCACAAAAGTAAAATCACAAATAACTAGAGTTTATCTACTATGTGGATGATGACGATATACCTGATAGCCTTTGCTTTTAGAATTGTAACTAATGAAAATACATTTCAATGCCTTATCCTCCAATTTTTAATGTTATTGTTAAGACACTAATGCATATGCTAGAAAACCAAAAACACAAAAATGACCAATAGATGGCTTGCATCCATACCATGACTCATATGGAGTGATAGATTGAATTGTTTTGGTAGGAGACCTATTAAGTAGATATGTTGGACATGTAACAGAATCAAGCCAAAAGATGTACACCTTGTTTTTCTACCATCTAGCTTACCATTTCCACAACAGATGTTCTTCCTTTTAGCAAATCAATTTTGTTGAGATGCATGTGACACTGACATTGATTTAATATCCCACACTCATCAAGAATTGGATTGGATTCATGAGACATATACTCTCCTATTAGGAGGCCTCCCATGTGGATCATACATTTGGTAATACTTGCAAATTTATGAACACTCAATTGAGGGTTGAGGCGGCTATGAGTAATTTTTTTGTAGCATTATAATTTTTATTACTTTTTCATGCTAGAGACATTATCACTTTCTATATTGAGACAAAGAATAACTTACAAAAAGTAGAGTTGTATGAGAATGTACTCTGATTCAATTCAAACAACCTGCTATAACTTCTAATGACTAATGAAGTGTTTTTTTTAGTGCATACAGTGTCTCATTTTCCTTTTTTTCTAATTCAGTGTAGGTTTTGAATGCTGATTTGGAGTTAAGTCTTGATTGTGTAAGAATATAAAAATACGTGAACTAGGAGTAGAAACCATAGATTCAATCTATCTATCATCACAATTTCCACATTCCATGAACCTAGAGTTTTCATTGAGGTAACATATCACCACAAAAACTGATACAGATGATGGGATGGAGTGCTAATGGTGAGTGAACAATATAAAGAACCTTTTGGGGTGATGAAGGAAATGGAGGCATACCATGCCATTTTTTTTGGTACTTCTTTTCATCGTTTAAGGAAGACAAGCATCTATTTGATACAACAAAAGCACTTGAAGGCTTTGATAATACAATTCCCAGCCATCTACATATCATAGAGTCGATACCTTTTCTCATAGAGGAGGCATTAGTTTTTTATCCTATGATGTTTGGGAGATTTGGCAACTCTCTATGCAACTACAAACGTAATTTGACCTCCCACGATATGCTCAAATTGAAATTGTTCTAAAGCTTTAGTTATTTCTCAAAGATGGTGCAAAGATTTCAAAAGATCTCTTATAACTAAAAGTAGACCAAAATAAATTGAAAAATCACATCCCAAATGGATGCTCACACATAAAATGGAAATGTTTGCAATATAGGCTACTTGGTCTATACTCTCACATAAGAAGAAGGAAGAAGATGAAGAAGAGACTTCCCAAGCCAACTTCACAAGCAAAAGCAAGTGGAAAGGGAAGAAGAAAGGACCAAAGCAAGAAAATGCCAAACGTCAGAATGTTCAACTTTCTGCCATATGCAATGAGACCAACCACACTAGTAAGAATTGCTGGTTCAATGGAAGACCCAGAATTGAAGTTGAACAGCTGGATATGGCAACAATAGAGGCAGAGGTGGACACAACTTCAATAATAACAAAAGAAGCTATAATAGAAGGGACTACAACAATTATTCAGAAGATCAACCACATGAAGACTCATTGCTTCTCATGAATCTAAGCCACAAAGAAGGTAAAGACGATGATCATTTGTTCTACGTAGATTCAAGATGTTCGAATCATGTTGCAGGCAACATTCACCTTCTATGTGATTTGGAAATTCCAAAGCATAGAACTGAATTACAAACAAGGGATGAAAAAAAAGCACAATGTGGAGAAGATTGGTAATGTCAAAGCTTCCAATGGTAGGACAAACATTTTGAGTAAGGTTCTCTATGTACCCACTATCACTAAAAACCTAATAAGTGTAGGACAAATAGTTGAAAAAGGCTTGCAAGTTAGGTTCACCCAACATGGAACTTTTGTGGAAGATCCATGTCAAGGCTTCAAGAAAATAGCTAGAGGTCAGAAGCATGGTAGGCTCTTTACTTTTGAAGTAGGAGAAACCAGGAACATAGCTCTATTCTCTTTTGGGTTTCAAACCCTAAGTGAGCTTGAAGTGTGGCATAAGAGACTTGGTCATGTGAATCAAAGAACCTTGAAGGATATATGCAGGGATCAAAGTGTTCTAGGACTTCCGAACATATAATAAATACATGATCAATAGTTATGATGCATGTCAGATTGGGAAGGCACAAAGACAACCATTCAACTACAAAAGGAACATCCACAACAACTTATTGGACTTAGTACATACAGATGTATGGGGACCAAGTCAAGAACCTTCATTGGCAGGATCAAGGTATTATGTCTCATTTATTGATGACCATCGTAGATGGACTATTCTTTACTTTATCAAGAGTAAGAATGAAGTGTTTGATTGCTTCAAGAAGTATTTAGCAAATGTGGAGAATCATATAGGTAGATCACTAAACAAGCTCAGATCTGATGGAGGGGGAGAATACTTCTCCAAAGAGTTTGATGAGTTCTTGCAGGATAAAAGTATCAAAAGGGAAGTGACTACCATGTACTCTCCTCAACTAAATGGAATTGCAAAGACGAGAAACAAGACATTGGTTGGATCAGCTAGAACAATGCTTGAAGAGAAGAAATTTCCACTTTATCTATGGGCAGAACTATTGTGTACCTTGTCAATAGACTATCATCCAAATCACTTCCAGGTATGACTCCTTATGAAAGAGGGCATGGAAGAAAACCTAGTCTTGGACATTGCAAGGTTTTTTGTTGTTTAGCTTATGTTCATGTACCATCACAAATAAGAGGTAAGCTAGATGAAATAGCAACAGAGGCAGTGTTTTTTTGATATGATTCAACTCAGATGGGTTACATATTCTATAATCCTTCAACCAAGCAATCCACTACAAGTAGAGATGTGCTTGAAGAACAGAGGTCTTGGTATGATGAAGATTAACAAAAGGTAACTCTACCATATGATCTTGATTATGATTCTCATCAATTATGAAGCAAGCATGATACACAAGTTGAGGATCCAAGAAGTGATATAGACGATGAACAAAATGAAAGAGAAAAGGATTACAAGCTATGGAAGTCAAGAGGCAAAACAAAGATGCAAGAGGTTGGAGAATGCTCCAAACACGCACCTAGAATATTAGCAAGAGAGAAGAAACAACCAGAAAGATATGGATATGATTCCAGATTTGTTATGAAACATCCAATCTAGTTGGCAAAAGACTCTATTTTCGAGGAACCCTCAACCTATAAAGAGGCAAAGGGAAACCCTAATTGGGAAAAGACCATGAAAGAAGAAATACATGCATTGAAGGAGATGGACACTTGGGTTTTGGTTCCAATGTTGTGGAATAAAAAGGTAATTGGTTACAGATGGGTATATAAAGTTAGAAGAAATTCAAATGGATCAGTTTACAAGTACAAGGTAAGATTAGTTACCAAAGAATGCTCTCAAACTCATGGTATAGACTATGAGGAAACATTCTCACTAGTTGCAAAGATGACTAGAATCAGGACATTGATAAGTGTAGCTGCTGCAAGGAATTCAAGACTCGTCCAACTTGATAGGAAAAATGCATTATTAAATGGTTGGATAAGTGAAGAGATAACCATGTCACAACCACTAGGTCTTGAAAACCCTAATCATCCATCTTGCAGACTTAAGAAAGCATTGCATGGATTGAAACAAGCTCCTAGAGCTTGGAATTATAGGTTGGTTACATATCTTCAAGATAAAGGGTTCAAAGCTAGTAGCTTAGATCCTTCTCTATTCATCAAAAGGGATCACAATGAGGTTATCTATCTATGTTTATATGTAGATGATATTATTGTGACATGTCATGATCTAAATGGTATTTAAAGGATCAAGAGACACATGCAAGAGGAGCTCAAAATGAGTGACCTAGGTGAGCTCACATATTTCCTAGGTATACAGGTGATATACATAGATGAAGGAATGTATTTGACTTAAAGAAGATACATTCAATATCTTCTTCTCAAGTTTAAAATGGAGAACATAACACCTGCAAGTACACCTTTGGAGATGAATTATAAACTTAGTGTTTATGAAAGTGAGATAATTGAAGACATTAAAGAGTATCAAAGCTTGGTAGGTAGCTTGATATATGCTACTCATACAAGGGCAAACATCTCTTATAGTGTGGGAGTGCTTAATGAGTTCATGCACTCACCAAGAAGACCAAACATGGATGTAGCTAAGAGAGTACTTAAGTATCTAAAAGGTAAAATCAATGAAGGAATATTCTATCCTTACTCTTCCGATTTGGATATCAAAATCTATTCAGATGCAGATTGGGCAGGAGCTAAGGATGATGGAACTACTTCTGGTTACTTAGCATTTGTAGGTTCGAAGCTAGTGTCATGGAGTTCTAAGAAGCAACCTACACTTGCTTTATCCTCGACTGAAGCAGAGTACAGAGGTTTGACCATAGCAATTCAAGAGGAAATATGGTTAGAAGCATTGTATACAGATTTGGGACTTGTGAGTTACAAACCTCACATATGTGGAGATAATGTAAGTTCCATATGCATCTAGCGGCAAACCCTATTTTCCATGTGAGAACCAAACACATAGAGGTTCATTAACGCTTCATTAGGGAGCAGCTCATGGCAAAGGAGATTGACATTTCTTTTGTTCCAACTGAAAAGCAAGTAGAAAATATGATGACGAAGGCACTTGATGTAATAAAGCTTTGTAGATTCAAAGCTATGGTAGGTATTCAACCTATCATAGAATGAAGACTCAAGCATACTTTAGCTTGAGGGGGAGCTGTTGGAACATCAAGCTTACAGTATGCTTGAGGTGGATTTCATCTACGTTATAAACTATCGCTTGGATTGCGGCAAAAGAATATTCGTTGGAAAGTCGTTTACCTATGCTCATTTATTGTATTTTTTTGAAATACTTTTCATAGATCTTCTACCATTGTAAAAGCCTTGAGCTTTACACATGTAAAGGTAGAACGATAGAGCCCAAATCCCATGAATTTGTGGTGTTTGAAGTTGCATTCAATCAAGCAATCAATCACTAAAAAGTAGATCAAACTAGATCTTCACTTTTCTTGGATTTTAGGAAAGTGAATTGATTCGCTCCAACAACCATTCCCACCTTCATATGAATTCAAAATCAACTTGTAGAAGTCGTGGAGCATTTCTAGAGTCTATATTAAGACTTAAAATCATGTTTACAATCCATTGAAGCAATATGCATACACTTGTAACCATCATTGTCTTGCTCCTTCAAATTTTTGCATCATCTTCTTTGCCAACAGTAATCTTGTAGAGATTGCTTCTCTCTTTGGAGAGCTCCAAATTGAGTGCAACATGGCCCATTGGAAAGATATTAGTGTCTAGTTCATGTCTGTAAATGTTCATAGCATTTAGTTTAGTGTATTGGGATAAATCTTAGTTTTTCTTGTCCTAGGATCAATCTCTACGTATTCCTAAAAAAATAGGAGGTACCACAGTTGAGTGTCTGATTCATTCCTATAGCATATTTTGCCTATTCCTTATAATTTTGAGCATTAAATACACTCAACCCTATGTGTATCATCCCCATAAAAGGATTGTTTCTAATTGTAATCACGGTGGTCGCTATGAGTATTTGAAGTTCATTTTCTCTTCCATAGATACTAAGTTTTTTGAGCTAGTCGACCCCCGAACCAATCTGTTTTGTATCAACTTCTTTTCCTTGATGTTCCAAAGTAGCAAGTGCATCTCGTTGCACTTATCACATGCCAATAAGTTCTATTTGAGTCTCCATAAGCTCAAGGGCAGGTCTTGTGCCAGTTAGGTAGACGAAACTTCATCGCTTGGAAATGAACTTTTCTACCTCCTACAAGCTTCTCCAAGCATTTCTCAACCTAAGAAACATGTGTAGGAAAGGTCCTTTGTAAAAAATCGTATGGTTGCTCCATATCACATGTTATTTCAAGTCTACAATGCATTCTTGATTTCCAATTGGTATAATATCCATCCATTGTTGGTTGCCAGAGCTATAAAGGTTCTAATTGTGCTCTTTTTACTAACAGGTCTGAATGTTCGCTTAAAACCAACTCCATATGTTTGTTTAAATCTTTTTTCACAAGCCTTGCTTTCTACCTAGAGAAAGTCGCATCAGATTTGATCTTGACCTTGCAGACCGATTTTCTTCCTATCACTTTCAAGCCTTTCCTCTTGGCCATTAGAATCCAATTTGTGTTTTCTTAAAGAGCTTTAATATTTTCCCTCATAGCGTCCTTTAAGTCTCCACAACGATTTGCTTCTTCAAAACATGAAGGCTTATGATCCTCTACAACTTTATTCATATAAGCATTAGAATTTTCCATAAATGAATCATATGTAAACATATCTACTTGATACCTTTCCTGTAAGGACTTCCTATCTTCACCTTTTTGACATATGGACCTTCTATTCTGTGGATTATGCTTGGGTATATGTGAAGATCCTCCATGGTCTTCATCTCCCACCTCAAATCCATCTTCATCTAGCTCCACAAGGTTTTCTTTCCCTTTTGTTGAATGACTTGATGTTGAATTTCGTCTTGCTCATCCTTTTCAACGTATTGAATTCTGATCTTCATACTTTGAACTTGCATCTCCTTCATCCTTTGAAAGTTGATTTGAGAACATATTTTGTGCCACAAGTTCAAGTTTATAATCTACTTATTTCCAAAAGTAAAGTATACATGATGTGAATCATTTGGGTTTACTTGTTGTGCAAAGAAACTTCCTTGATCCTTTTGTCTTGCGAATAGCTTGTTCCCTTCTTTGTGGTTCACCACAAAGCATCCCTCCTTGTTGAATCACACTTGGTAACCTCTATCCAACATTTGTCCCACAAATATGAAGTCCTTGGTTGTTGTAGGTAAATGAAGTACAACTTTGGGTTACATTTCTTGTTATTTTTCATACAAAACCACATCACATGTGTTTTTGATCTCATGGGTTGCATCTTCCCTTGTTTGCACATGCCCTTTACCACTTGGAGCATGTAGATTAGTGAAAAAGACATTGGTTGGAATGCATATGGTTCTTGCAACCACTATCAGTATACCATGAAGTATCTACATTGCTTGAGATTCCATACATATGCATCATGAGGATATTTTCATTCTCTAGCTATTTGGTGCATAATTACCTTGCCTTTTGTATGTTGGGCCTTGGTTGTAACTGCTTTGGTTGTTCTCTTGGTAGCAATCCATTGCATAATGACCATGTCATCCATATATGTGGCATCCTTCACCATCTTGACATCTTGATTTATGATGTCTTCCTCCTCTTCCTCTTGTTCTTCGTCTTCCTCTATATGAAGAGCATTCTTGGACATATCCTTGGTTACTTTTCTTCCTCAAAACATTCTTCTCCATATGGTTGGTTGCCTCTTTAAACTTTTCCACTAGAGTTGCTTGCATAAAAGAATTAGGCATCCTTGCACTTTGGTGAACCTCAATTTATATGAACTTCTTTGGTTACCATAAGAGAAATCAATTGCTCAAAATATAGATGTGTGTCCCTTACATAAAATAAAGTGGTGAATGGTTTCTACTTCTCATCATCACTCAAACAAACCTAGGTCTTGGATCAATCACACTACTTAAACCCCAAAAGGCCCTTGACCATGAGGTAGTTTCACATTGTAAATGTCCAAGAATGATAGTTTCCCTTCTCATGTTTTTTTAACTAAGTGTTGAAGTCAAACATATGTTGATTTTCCTAGGCTTTGAGACTATGTTAATACCTCCTTGAAGTTCTATTGCTGAAGAATCTGACTAATATTACCTCAAAGATAAGATTGCCTTTGATGAACTCCAAGTATTCTTGACTTGAAAAGGATTGAGTTCTCCCCCTTGATGAGAATCTTTGTTGAGTTTCCTTTTTTGTAGAAACCTTTGAAACAAAAGCTTTAATAATTCCCATTATTTGTAAGATATGACCTCCAAGAACTTCAATATGATTTGATACCATTGTAGGGATTTTTGGAAACTCCATATGCAACACAAACATAATGGACCTCCCACATTACACCCAAGTAGACACTATTGTGAAGCTCTATCTACTTCTAAGAGAAGGTGCAAAGATTTTCGAAGAAAGTTTTTTTACTTAGGGTAGATTAAATGAGCTTTTAAATGAGAGAAAGTGAATCCTAAATGGATGTTCACACATGAAATGGCAATGTCTTCAAAATGCCGTACTTGTCCTACACTCTAATACACCTATGTAGAGACACTTTCGCTCAAGTCTTAATACTTTATAGAATATGATGCAAAATATCCCATGATTTGACCTGACTTTAGAGTAGTCTATAAGCTATCCAACAAGACGCAAATAATAGAAAATAGATTCCCATAATATGAGAATCAATAAATACAACTACTCACTCAGTACATAGGTAGTGATAAATCGTAACACAAACTTGGGAGGGAAGCAAGAAGGGGGCTTGCTCAAGCTAGGGTCTTGCTTGTTGGGTTTCCAATAGTATAAGGAAAATTCAATACAGAGGTAAAACATAATATCACACACAAATTTGTGGCCCAACCCTAATATATACAATGTAAGTAGGCCCCTACAATCTAGAAGCACTTTTCCTAAAAATGCTTCTCCTAAATTAGAGGAATTAATGGAATGATTTGGGTAGCGGTTGAATAACTTCTTTTGGTGAAATCTCATGACTTCAGATGGTTGCACACTTGCCGAATTTTAGAAATTAGTTTCCCATGAAATTTCACTTGGAAGCTTAAGTATTAATGTTGATTATGGTGCTTATAAAGGTTCAAGAAATATTTGAGGTTGAGAATTTGCAAGTGAGAGGGCAAGGTGGTGTGAAGAAGGGATGAAAATTTTAAAAGACGAGAGGATCTTTGCAAAAACCGACTCTATATTATGCAATTTATTGCTTTGAAACTCTAATTGACTCTAGACAACTTTCAAGTTTTATGATTGTAATGAAAACCTTCTATCTATGAAATAAGGCTCTTTGGACAATGCTCAATGTCCACGATATGCTACAAATTAATGAAAATCCTTTTTTTTCTAACTCAAGGTAAGTAGGCTAACACAAGTTAGTTCATTAATTTAGAGTGACTATGCAGTGAGCTATAGTAGTGGACATAAACTCATTTCTCTATAGATAAAGATCAAGTGTCTAAAATATTTTGTAGACATACTTACATGAGCTTTATCTTCATAATAAAATTAATGGATAAGTAAATGAGACCATATCGTCACTCTAATAACTCTAAGAAGTTGATAGAATAAAGTTATGTATGCCAGTACAAAACAAAAGATAAAGATGATGATAGAATACTTCAAGTATATGTATTGAGAAGTAGAGCACAGTACACGGAGGTCTTCAAAGACTCCAAGAACTACAAGGTGAGTCCAATAAAGACTCAAGAAGTGAGTAAAACCTCTATTATGTCCTGCGGACAAACTAGTGAAATATATGTATACTTTTTCTCTTGTTTTTTGAAGATGATTTTTGATAGATTACACCTAAATATTCTTCTCACTTTAAGGTGCACATTTGAACTTTCAATTCAAATTTCATTCTTGTCTTTTTTTCTCTCCTTCTACTAACTTCAACTCATGAGATTATATTTTCAAAAAATCCTTTTACAATGGATAAAAATGAAATTATGTGTAATGGTAAAAGTGGACTCCCAATGCACGTGTACACGTACTTTCTCATGGTGCAATTTAGTTGAAAGAATACACTGAAGTACGTCAAGTCTTGAGGTATGTAAATAAAGTGCTTATATATCGATAAGGTGTCATATCCATATCATTTTGGATTCTTCTTCTCCCTTGTAGATCTTCTGATAGTTTGTTGACATTATTAAATTATATATCTTTGATTTGCTTTCGAGTTCCAAGAATGGATCTTTCCTTTAGGTCTCTTAGTTTCATCTTTTAACTCACTTGAATATTCAATTCTATGTGTAATTTTGCTTGAAAGTTTTGGAAAATCATTCTCCTAGTCAATGTAATTTTAATTTCCTACAATCATCTTCAAAACGACTTATTTTGATCAAATACTAATCTCAAATCATTATGAGTCCCTTCCTTCTATGGTTGTATAGCCTAAAACCCTTTTGTCTTAGGTCGCAACCTATGAAGACACATTTGTCTCCCATAGGATAAAGTTTACCTCTGATTGTAAAAACTTGGAGAAGCGTGAAAATTTTAGGTTTCAAGTGTTGAGGTTTTGTCCAACTTACAGACCATTGGTCAAACCTATCCGTTTTGAATCATCTATTTGTAAGTGATCTTCCAACGTACATAAGTTATCTAATACATCAATTTGAAAGCTAAAAGGGCCCACTACATATCCCTAGAGTCAATTTGGCTGGTGTAGTACAAAGTTCTTACAACACCAATTCATCTTCACCAAATAGAATCCATCTCTTCACACTACCCAATCTACATCTGAGTATAGCTTTAGATCAAAGTTTCATGAATAAGGATAGAATATACCTTCATTAATTATGTATTTGCAGTACTTGAGTACTCTTTTAAATGCATCCATATGTCGTCTTCTCAAAAAGTGCATGAATTGACTTAGCACACCTACACTGTATGATATATATGACCCTTTATGAGTAGCATAGATCAAGTTACCTACCAAGATTTGATACTCTTCAAGGTCTTGAATCTACTCACCTTCAGAAACACTAAATTTATGATTCATGTCAAAAGGTGTTCGAATAGGTTTAGCATTCTCCATATTGAATTTTAGAAGTAGATCTTGAATGTATTTCCTTTGAGTCAACTACATTTCGTGATCTTTATATACGACTTGCATACCTAAGAAAACGTTAGGTCTCCTAGATCACAAATTTTGGACTCCCCCTACTTATGTTTTTTCATCCTTTCTATTTCAATCACATCATCACCTATCACAATTATGACATCCGCATATACTTACAAATAGAAAACTGCATTTTGAACCTTTTTGATGAACAAAGAAGGTTGTGTTGGAGCAAGTCTATGACAAGCCTAAGTATTGGCTTGAGTCTCACAAAGTCTTAGAAGAAGCTTTAAAATGAAGACTATGTAAAGTTCACTTGTGAACTACCTCTTGTAACTTTTCAAGAGTTTACTTAATGTAAAAGTAAGAGAATCTTAAGTGGTTGAGTCCACATGATCAAGAATGGAAAGAGGAGCCACGAATTCGTGATTTGTGGTAGGTAGAGAATCAAATCAATCATTGATTGATTGGAGAGTGATTGAGGGAAGTTAGCCTCCCAAACTCAACTATAAATAGATGGCAGTTTTAGTCGTGGTTAGAGAGACCTATGTGAAGACCTCCAAGAGCTGAGATTTATGCCATATCAAGGTGTGATTACAAGGCACACATATGTATCAGTAAGTAATTGTATTGTACAAGCAATATACTTTCATTTTCATGATTATTTGGTTTCATCTTTCCATGTTCTTGTGAAGTGTACTACTCACTACCATTACTCTCAGTTTTCTCAGTCAGCTTGCAGAGATGTTTTCTCTGAGCTTGGTGCATCATTTTCAGTGATTTAACTTGGTAACGTTATCTCTATAAGTTCACTATATGCTCATAAATTTTCATGTCATTTGGATGTTGCAATCTTCAGTTATGTTCATTTGAAGTCAACAGGGTCTGTTCATCTTCACCTCTCTGTCAGGTACCCGACTTTTTCACTCATCTTGTCAGAGCCATTGCTCAGTGGTTACTTATCCAAATTCAGTGATTTAAAGCTTGTTGGCTTCAGCGTACTGTCTAGTATAACCAGGCAAATTTTCATAATCATTGGATTCCTACATTTGGAGTTATGTTGATTTTTCGGCTCACTGGTCTATTTCTGTAGCAGCCCGTGAAAATCGGGATGATGTCATCACTTGTTAAAACTCATTCTCAGTGTGTGCTTTGTTATTTTTGATGAGATTACTCTTGAAAGTTATCTCTTTAAGCTACCTAGACTTCCCTAAGAGGAATTAAGCTAATTGCTTTTGTGCTCAGAGAATTATGTAAAACACTGGACAGGTGTATGAACCAAGAATAGCAAGTTTTCACCTCTGAGCTAACTCCAACTTATCTGTTTTGATCTATCTTTTTGAGAGTGATCTTCCAAGGTACATAGGGTGTCTAATACATCCATTGGCAAGCTAAAAGGGCCCACCATCTACTCCTGGAGTTCATTTGGCTGGTGTAGATCAAGGATTTTGCAACACCTCTTCATCTTCAAGCACATACCTATCCATCTCTTCACAGTGGTATCAGAGCAAGGTTGGACAACATGGCAGATGGATTTCCTTCATCAATTAACAAATTAGACAGAGGTAACTACTCAACTTGGTCATTAAGAATGGAAGCTTATCTCCAAGGTAGAAGTTTATATGGTTATGTGGCTGGAGATGAAGTTATGCCAAGTTTCAGGAACAAAAGTCAACCAACACAAGAAGAGCAAGAAAGATTGAGCACATGGTGCTCCAAGGATGCACTTGCAAGGTCTTATCTCCTCAACTCTATCTCAGATTTTTTGTTGCCTCACATTAGAAGTTGTAAGACATCTCAGGAAGTGTGGGATGCACTTGAAGCTTTCTTTTCTTCAAGTACCAAAGCTAGGAAGCATCAACTATGGCTGGAGTTCACAACTCTCAAGAAGGCTCCCAAGCAAAATGTGACTGATTTTGTCACAAAGCTCAAGGACATAGCGGATCAGTTGGGAAGCATTGGAGAGGTAATAGATGAAGAGCAAATTGTAAGGCAGGTCATCAATGGCTTGAAGGCAGATGATAAGTGGGAAGCATTCACCACAGCTATGGATTTGTACATGGACATGCATGTACCTGATTTCAACACACTCATTGGACAACTACTTACTCAAGAGGCAAAGCTTATCAAAAATGGAGAAAGCTCTAAAGGTAATCAATCTTCAGCTTTATACACGGATAAAAGCAAGTCTAAAGATAACAAAGGAAAGGCAAAGAAAGTGGATGATGAAGCAGGTACATATCAAGCTAACTATGCAGGTAGAGGAAGACATGGCAGAGGTAGAGGAAGAGGAGGTAGACAAGGCAGGGGGAGATCCCAAGACTCCAACTCATGTTCTATTTGTGGATTAACTAATCATACAACTGAAAATTGCTTTAGGAATTCCAGGAATCAAAGAGGTAGAGGATACAATAGAGGAAGTTATGGCTACTCAAGAGGAAGGTTCAACAACTACCATGGCAACTACAACAACTACAATCATTCAAACTATCAAGGAGGCTACAAAGGAAGGAGAGACTACAATAACTACACAGAAGACTCAAACAAAGAGGATTCATTATTGATCATGAACATGGCTATGCCACAAGGTAAATCTGATGAGCATGTTTTCTACATAGATTCAGGTTGTTCAAATCATGTGGCAGGAAATGTGGCACTCCTATCAGATTTAAAAGATCCAAGGAATAAGCATGAGGTACAAACAGGAGATGATACAAAACATCCTGTGGAGAAAATAGGCAATGTCAAAGCACCTGATGGAAACATCAACCTACTCAGTAAGGTACTCTATGTCCCTACCATTACAAAGAATTTGATAAGTGTTGGGCAGATAGTAGAGAAAGGGTTGCAAGTCAGGTTCACAAAAGCAGAAGCATTTGTTGAAGATCCAAGTCAAGGATTCAGAAGAATTGCAAAAGGTGAAAAGACAGGTAGATTGTTCACATTTGAATTACAGGACACTAGAAACATTGCTCTCTTTAATTATGGTAGTCAGACACTCACAGAATTGGAAGTATGGCACAAAGGTTAGCACATATTGGTGAAAGGTCATTAAAGCAAATCTGCAGGGACCAAAGTGTACTTGGACTTCCTAATTTGTCAAAACAACATATGATTTATAAGTGCAGTGCATGTCAATTTGGAAAGTCTCACAGGTTACCATTCATGAAGAAAGGTTATATGCATGGAGATCTCTTGGAGTTGGTTCATACAGATGTATGGGGACCTAGCAAGGAAGCTTCAATATCTGGATCAAGGTATTATGTTTCCTTTATTGATGATTGCAGCAGATGGACTATCCTATTCTTTATGAAACACAAAGATGAAGTTTTTTCATGTTTCAAAAGATATTTGGCTCTTGTGGAGAATCAAACAAGTAAATCACTAAAAAGGCTAAGGTCAGATGGAGGGGGAGAATATTTCTCCCATGAGTTTGATTCTTTTCTTCAAGAAAGAGGAATCAAAAGAGAGGTAACTACAAGGTACACTCCTGAGCAAAATGGAGTGGCAGAAAGAAGGAATAGGACAATTGTTGAAGCTGCAAGGTCTATGTTAAATGAAAAGCATTTACCTAATTACTTATGGGCTGAGGTTGTATCTACAGCCACTTACTTGATTAACAGGTTGCCTTCAAAATCCCTTGATGGGATGACTCCATATGAGGCTTGGAATGGAAGAAGACCAAGCTTAGATCATTGTAAAATTTTTGGATGTATTGCTTTTGCTCATGTTCCTTCACAGGTTAGAGGCAAGATGGATCCAAAGGCAGAAAGGTGTGTATTTATTGGATATGACAACAATCAAAAGGGCTACAGGTTATACAACCCTACCAACAAAGGATTCTTGGTAAGCAGAGATGTAGTTTTTGATGAGAACAATTCATGGTATGAAGATTCATGCAGGAAGATCAATTTACCATATGATCTTGAAGAAGATTTTCCAAAGCTTGGTAGAGAACAATCAAAGATTGAAGAACAAGACACCTCAGAGGATGATGAAGAATCTCACATGGAAAAGATCAAAGCATGGAAGTCTAAAGGTAAAGCAAAATTGCAGGAACTTGGACATGAACCAGAATCATCACATCATGGCCTAAGAAGATCTATGAGGGAAAAGAAAAAACCAGAAAGGTATGGGTTTGACACCTCATTAGTAACTAAACATTCTATCTACATAGCACAGGACATAAACCAAGAGGAGCCATCATCATTTGAAGAGGCCAAAGCAAAAACAGAATGGAAGCATGCAATGAAGGAAGAGATTGAAGCACTTGAGGAAAACAACACTTGGGATTTGGTGCCCAAGACTTCATCCATGAAGGTAATAGGCTCAAGATGGGTCTATAAACTCAAGAAAAATTCTGATGGTTCAATTAACAGGTATAAGGCAAGGCTTGTGGCAAAAGGCTTTGCACAAACTCAGGGAATTGATTATGAGGAGACTTGCTCTCCTGTGGCAAAGATGCCTACTATTAGGGTTTTGCTTAGTATTGCCTCTTCCAAGAATTGGAAGATACTTCAACTAGATGTAAAGAATGCATTCTTGAATGGTTGGATAACAGAAGAGGTATATATGGCACAACCACCTGGTTTTGAGAATCAAGTTTATCCTGATTATGTGTGTAAACTTAACAAAGCATTGTATGGTCTCAAGCAAGCTCCAAGAGCTTGGAATTTCAGGCTTGTTTCATTCTTGCAGGACAAAGGGTTTCAACCAAGCAAGGCAGATCCTTCACTCTTTATTAAAAAGAGTAATTCCGAGGTCATCTACCTATGTGTATATGTAGATGATATTATATTGACAGGAAATGATGCAGATGGTATGAAGAAGATCAAAGATCAGATGAGAGAAGAGTTCAAGATAAGTGATTTGGGTTCACTTACCTACTTCCTAGGTTTGGAAGTTGTCTACAAAGATCATGGTTTGTTTCTCACTCAAAGGAAGTACATTAAGGACATGTTGGCAAAATTCAAGATGCAAGATTGTAAGATTGCAGGTACTCCAATGGAGGTCAATCACAAATTGAGCTCACATGAAGGTGAACTCATGGAGGACATCACATCATATCAAAGTCTAGTGGGTAGTCTCAACTATGCCACATTGACAAGAGTAGATATATGTTACAGTGTGAGTGTGCTAAGCCAATTTATGCACACACCAAGGAAACCACATATGGATGCTGCCAAAAGGATTCTCAAGTATCTCAAAGGAACCATAAATGGACTTTATTATCCTTATGTATCTGATTTAGGTTTGAAGCTATTTTGTGATGCAGATTGGGCTGGCTCCAAGGAAGATAGAAGGAGCACTTCAGGTTATCTTACCTTTATAGGTTCAAAGCTTATTTCATGGTCATCCAAGAAGCAACCCACAGTTGCTCTCTCTTCTACTGAAGCTGAATATAGAGGTCTTGCCATAGCTACACAAGAAGCTATGTGGATGAAGACATTGTTCAAAGATCTTGGATTGGAGTTTGGAACTCCAACTATTTTTGGTGACAATATGAGTTCTATTCACTTGGCTGCTAATCCTATTTTTCATGCAAGGACTAAACATATTGAAGTTCATTATCACTATGTACGAGAGAAGGTTCTAAGCAAAGAGATTCAAATATCATATGTGTCCACTCATCAACAATGTGCAGATATTCTAACCAAAGCATTGGATGGTACAAAGCTTTGCAAATTCAAGGCTATGATTGGTTTGCAGGTAATCTTGGAACATTGAAGACCTCAAGCATACTTGGCTTGAGGGGGAGCTGTTGGAGCAAGTCTATGACAAGCCTAAGTATTGGCTTGAGTCTCACAAAGTCTTAGAAGAAGCTTTAAAATGAAGACTATGTAAAGTTCACTTGTGAACTACCTCTTGTAACTTTTGAAGCGTTTACTTAATGTAAAAGTAAGAGAATCTTAAGTGGTTGAGTCCACATGATCAAGAATGGAAAGAGGAGCCACGAATTTGTGATTTGTGGTAGGTAGAGAATCAAATCAATCATTGATTGATTGGAGAGTGATTGAGGGAAGTTAGCCTCCCAAACTCAACTATAAATAGATGGCAGTTTTAGTCGTGGTTAGAGAGACCTATGTGAAGACCTCCAAGAGCTGAGATTTATGCCATATCAAGGTGTGATTACAAGGCACACATATGTATCAGTAAGTATTGTATTGTACAAGCAATATACTTTCATTTTCATGATTATTTGGTTTCATCTTTCCATGTTCTTGTGAAGTGTACTACTCACTACCATTACTCTCAGTTTTCTCAGTCAGCTTGCAGAGATGTTTTCTCTGAGCTTGGTGCATCATTTTCAGTGATTGAATTTGGTAAAGTTAGCTCTATAAGTCTACTATATGCTCATAAATTTTCATGTCATTTGGATGTTGCAATCTTCAGTTATGTTCATTTGAAGTCAACAGGGTCTGTTCATCTTCACCTCTCTGTCAGGTACCCGACTTTTTCACTCATCTTGTCAGAGCCATTGCTCAGTGGTTACTTATCCAAATTCAGTGATTTAAAGCTTGTTGGCTTCAGCTTCCTGTCTAGTATAACCATGCAAATTTTCATAATCATTGGAGTCCTACATTTGGAGGTATGTTGATTTTTCTGCTCACTGGTCTATTTCTATAGCAGCCCGTGAAAATCGGGATGATGTCATCACTTGTTAAAACTCATTCTCAATGTGTGCTTTGTTATTTTTGATGCGATTACTCTTGAAAGTTAGCTCTTTAAGCTACCTAGACTTCCCCAAGAGGAATTAAGCCAATTGCTGCTGTGCTCAGAGAATTATGTAAAACACTAGACAGGTGTATGAACCAAGAATAGCAAGTTTTCACCTCTGAGCTAACTCCAACTTATCTGTTTTGATCTATCTTTTTGAGAGTGATCTTCCAAGGTACATAGGGTGTCTAATACATCCATTGGCAAGCTAAAAGGCCCACCATCTACTCCTGGAGTTCATTTGGCTGGTGTAGATCAAGGATTTTGCAACACCTCTTCATCTTCAAGCACATACCTATCCATCTCTTCACAGGTTGTACATTCCTTGAATTGAAAACATTGATCAAGTACATAGGTTACCAATCTCAAATTCCAAGCTCTAAGAGCTTGTTTTAGTCCGTAAAACGCGTCTTTTAGCCTCCACATATAAGAAGAATAATTAGGGACTTCAAACCTTTGAGACACTGTCATGTATACCTCTTCACTTGTCCACCCATTGATGGAAGCATTCTTCACATCAAGTTGAAGTAGCTTCCAATTTCTTGTAGCTCCAACACTAAGCTATGTCTTGATGGTGGTGATCTTTGCAACTAGTGGGAAAGTTTCTTCATAGTCTATGCCTAGAGTTTGAGTACATCCTTTACCAACTGATGTGGTTCCATACTTGCAAATAGATCCATCTTAGTTTATTTTCATCTTATATACCCATCTACAACTCTATTACCTTGTGATGAGTTTGCATTGGAACTAACTCCCACCTATCCATTTCCTTCAAGCCTTTTGTCTCCTCTTTCATAACTTTCTCCCAATTAGGGTTACCCTTAGCTTCATCATATGTTTAAGGTTCCCTTGAAAGTGACCCTTTGGCCAAATAAAGTGAATCCTTTTTTACACATGTAGATCATATACATGCCTTTTAGGTTACTTTCTCTCCCTTTTTGAACTTCTAGGAGTGTTTTTTGAACATTCCCACATTTTTGCATTTTTTCCTTTCCTTTTGACTTCCAAATCTTATAGTCTCTTTCATTTTCATCTTGATCATCATCTGATTCACTTCTTGAATCTTGCATCTTTGCATAATGTTTGCTACTTAATGGCTCAAAATATGAATCAAGATCATAAGGTAAGTTTATCTTTTATTTGTCTTCATCATACGATGACCTATGTTATTCCAATATAACATCTCTACTTGTGATAAATTGATTTGTGGATGGATTATAGAACTTGTAGCCCAATTAAGTTAAATCATAGCCAATGAATATGGCCTTGGTGGCCCTTTCATCTAGTTTAACTCTGATCTTTGAAGGTACATATACAACCCAAAACGTTGAAATGGCCTATACTTAATTTTGTACCATTCCTAGATTCATAAGGGGTCATACCTTGAAGATATTTGGATGGAATTCTATTCACAAGATATAGAGTGGCTGAGATTGCTTTTTCCCATAGATAATGTGTTAGCTTCTTCTCTTCAAGCATTATCCTTGTTGATCCAACTAGGGTCCTGTTCCTCATTTCTACTAAGGATAATCTACGTGTATGATATTCCAGATTTGCTAGATACTTTTTGAAGCATTCAAATAATTCAATTTAATTCTTGATAAGGTAAAAAAGTTTCCACCTATTGTGATCATCAACAAAACATATATAGTACATTCAGCCTGCTAATGAAGGTTCGTGACTTGGTCCCCACAACAAACCTTTGGTCCCCACACATCACTCTCTACAAGGTGCATAACATTTTTGTGGACATAGCCCTTATGTGAAAGGTTGTCTTCGGGCCTTCACAAATTGTGAAGCATTACACATGTTGATCATGTTTTGATTTGAAATGTTTGACATCCCTATAGCACTTTGATCCATGCATATATCCTTCAAGGTTCTTTCATTCACATGAGAAAGTCTCTTATGCCACACTTCACACTCAATTAGGGTTGGAGACCTGAAACTGAATTAACCTATGTTCCTCATTTCTCCTACTTTGAAAGTAAATATTTTACCATGGTTCTCACCTCTGGCCATCCTCTTGAAGCCTAAAAATGAGTGTTCAAAAAAATATCCATGTTGGTTGAACCTAACTTACAAGCCTTTCACAACTATTTGCCCTATACTTATTAGGTTTTTAGTGATAGTGGGTACATAGAGAACCGTACTCAGAATGTTTACTTGCCATTGGGAGCTTTGACATTTTCAATTTTGTCGACATTATGTTTCCTATTATGCCCTCTTGTACTCATGCTTATGCTTTGGACTTTCAAAGTTAGATAGAAGAGAAACATTGCCTAAACCATGATTTGAATAAGGCGAATCTTTGTAGAATAAATGTTCATCATCTTTACATTCTTTTTTTACCTAAAATCATTAAAATCAATAAATATTCATGTGATTGATCCTCTCAATCATGCTTGAATTCCCTTGAATTGGATCTTCCATTGTTATTGTTGAAGTTGTGTCCACCTCTACATCTAGTATTGCCAAATTACACCTCTACCAACCCCTTTCTGAGTCCTTCCATTGATTCAAAAATCTTGAGTGGTATGGTTGGTCTTGTTATAAATGGCACACAATTGAACATCATGTGATTTTTTTTTCTCATGCTTTTCTCCTTTCTTCTTTTCCACTTGCTCTTGCCTACATAGTTGGCTTGGGAAATCTCCTCATCATAATCTTTCTTTTTCTTTCATTTGTGCTTCTTATCTTTCTAATATGCATAAAGAGTAATTGTTGAGTTACCTTGATAAGAGTTACCTTCCTTCAAATTGTTGGCTTCTTGGTTGAAGAATTTTCCAAGGAATATGTTACAGTTAGGAGCTTGTACATCCATGATGACATCATGTGTAGTGGTGAATGATTGCCATTTCTTTTTCCATTCAGAATTTGCTTCATGGCAGCCTCTTCTTTTGGAGTTTATTGCCCTTCAAATTATAGCTAGAAGTAGGTGAAACCCCCTAGAAGCTAGTTGATCTTCTCACAAACGTATGCCCAAAAAACTAGTCATGCTTGTAGAGCTTCTTGCTCTCTAATCACTTATACTTTTTCAAAACTATTTTGGAACACATACTACACATTATGAGCTTTCCAATGAGCTAGAGATCACTCCAATTGGATAAATACCCAAGGTTATATGACCTCTGCAATTTTGAGTTTTAATGGAGACCTTGGATTGATATAAACCCAAGAACCCATACTACTTGGAGAGCTCACTAGTCTTAGTTCACAATCCAAATGAATACAGATATGTAGAGGACAAAAATAGACAGTAGGAGCTTCAAAATGAACTATCAAAAATCTATTTTGGATATATAATGAGGGAGATACAAGCTATGCAATATCTACTTGCAAAAATATTTTAGAAAAGAGATAGGCATATGACTCTCTAGGACTTGAAAGAAGATCATAGCTTCTCCCTGCTTATTATAGCATGGAAAACTAACTAAAAAACTTCCTAACACATCTAAACTTGTGTTAGACACATGGGTGGAGGTATTACATGACTTAAATGCTGAGATAAAGAAAATATGGCTAGACTTTTAAAACTAGCCACACCTGTGCAGCTCCCTTGTGACTCACTCCTTTAAGTCATCATGGTGTAGATATTACATGGTATTTTGCCTATCATTTATCATTTACTTGAGCATTCTTGAACTATTTGAACACATCCAAAAGGTATTTACTTATTTTGGAAGTTTCACCTTAACATGTACATATAAAAAATTGTTATCAGCATTCTCGCCCTAAGGCTCCAAAGGGTATATCCTTTGTGCCAAGAATATAGTTTAATATTTGTAGCTTTGATTCATCCAAGGATTGGGTAAAGATATTACATGGTATTTTGCCTATCATTTATCATTTATTTGAGCATTCTTGAACTATTTGAAGACATCCAAAAGGTATTTACTTAATTTGGAAGTTTCACCTTAACCTGTACATATAAAAAATTGTTATCAACATTCTCGCCCTAAGGCTCCAAAGGGTATATCCTTTGTGCCAAGAATATAGTTTAATATTTGTAGCTTTGATTCATCCAAGGATTGGGTAAAGATATCTACAACTTGATCGTTTTTTCCAACAAAAGAAACATGCACTTCATTGTTTATGGTCTTCTCTCAAACATAATGATAGTGTCCTCTATATGTTTTGTTCTACCATAAAAAAAAGGTTTTGAGGTCATATGATTCCTCCCTATGTTATCCCCATATATCAATGGTACATCGCATGAATTTGATTGCATCCAGATTTCACAAGTAGCCCATAAGTATTTAGTTCCAGTTGGTTCAAGCTTTTTAATCCTTCTTAATCCCACATAAAGATCCTTCTTAATCCTACATACATGTTGTGAAAACTTATCATCATCAAAGCCTTGGAGCTGCTCCATGCATGCTACATCTTCAATCTCTCCATTTTGGAAACTATTCTTGAAATCAAACTAGTATATGCTCGAACCCTTTGAGGCTCAAATTTCAAAAAAACTAGTATACCCTCTGGTCTTCTAAATTTAGTCTAACCCCTTAAGCTTTAGTATGATCTCTTTGTAGTGGGCTATGAAGATAGAGAAAATTCTACCTCTTTGTGTAATCCTTTCCCACTCGTCCTATTTCCTTTCTTCCTCATTCTCAATAAGAAAATCTTCATAGAAAAGAGTTTCAAATTGAATGGAGTCTCTAGGGATGGAACTTGCCTCCTTGAAAATCATCCACAACTTATACGCACATGGACCAAGCAAGAGTTTAAAGTGGGGTGCCCTTCAACTAATGTAGGTCATTCCACTTTTGCAAGAAAGTGTGGTCTACATCCTAATTGCTCTCATGTTCATCCCCCATAAAGGTTGGTTGCTTGAGGTCTTTTAGGCGGTGAGTCTCCATAGAAGTGTCTCCTTTGTGTTTTCTAGGAGAGGGAACATCCTCTCTGGCCCTCTCTAATGTAGGAAGAGTAAAAGTATCTCTTTCCTTACTAGCTAGGAAAGAGGTAGCTTGAGTCTCTAATGGGATCATATGAGTCTTAAGCTAGTCTTTTAGAGATTTCATGCTAGCAATAACCATCTCCAACCTAAGGGTTTGATCATTAAGCTATATGATTTGTTTCTACGAGATAAAATCATCATGATTTTTTATGTAGGAATATTCCTCTTCTTGCACGGAATTTTCTCTAGTTCGTGCTCTTAGTCTACCTCGTTCATTCTATGGTGTAAATCTTCTAGATTTTCCTAGTTTGTTGAGAACTATACTCTAAAGGTTGTTTTCCCTAAACTTTTATGTTTAATCCCACAGTTTAACTAACTACAGTGTTTAGGACAAATGGACAGAAATTTTATAAAGCCAAGAATAGAGAAAAAAACACTAGAACACCCCCTTGATACATTAAAGCTTTATAAAGCTAATTTGAAGTGATCACCAAGTATGAACATTGAAGTTTGCACTTCTCACTAGGCCCAAACAAAAATTCAAGATGTTTGCTTTGTCCAAGAGGGGGCATAGCACCATAAACTGAGGAAAATGTTGCCAAATGCAAGTGCCAATAACTCAAAACATACAAATTGAGTAAAATTTATGCACTTTTGCTCCTCATCAATAATTTGAAATCAAACATATGTTGTCCAACACTTGTAAATGAAGGCTATGGAATCAACCCAAGTGACAAAAGTCACTTTGGACACCAAACACTAGAAAATGAGGCCCATAAATGATTTCATGGTAGCTATTGAGGCACTGAAGAAGTATTTTAATCCATCAAAAATTCTATAGATGAAGTGGTGCTTGATGCTAAGGAAATTTTAGAAATTTTAATTTCAAAACATGACAAAAATTGTTTTGATTGGATTATGAAGTACTGCCATGACAAAAATTGTTTTGATTGGATTATGTTACAGCTTGGAGAAGTACTGCCATGTTGGTGTGGGCAGGTGAAATAGACTTCTTCAAGAAGGATCTATTGTGCAAGGTTCAAATGGTGATCCAAAGAGGTCTTTTACTCAATTTTCTAGATGTATTTCACCCTTCACATGCCAAATCACATCTATATTTTGATCTTGTTGTTGACGATTGGATCCCGCAGATGCACGTACGTAGAGAATTGAACAGAAATCAAATCACACAAAAGTAATCAGAATAGAAAGAGACAAGAGACGACACGAGATTGGGTACAATGTCCACCCACATACTTTGATGGAAAACTCCATGAGAGCATGTGTATTTATAGGTAATTCAGATTATGTCCTGAATAAAAGATACATGAGGGCCATGCTTTAAATAATGTGCTTTTGCTTTATTTACAAAAACAACTAAAAATACCATCTTCGAAAACGAGCTATCTTATAAAAATAACTATATTCTAAAAATAATTAACTTCTAAAAATATTCTTCTAAATATCTCCAAAATTAAGTCAGCCATGTTCACACCCTCATGGATCTTCACGTACTAAATCAAAATAAAGAACACATTAAAAACCTCAAGGCATTAAAACCCATTCAACACTCCAATATTCCATAAATTATAACATGCCTCCCAGTTGATGAGCAACTAACCTCAGTTGATAAGATTAAAATAGACAGGGATGGGAAATCGCATGTCCCATCAGTGAACAATCATAAGCATGATCCATGTAGAAACACATGCATAGAATTAGAAAACTGGAATTTAATGTGAATGTGAATGATAGGTAAGATTAAAGTCCATTGTGGAACCTAAATACAATCGAAAAGTGATTACACAAAAATAAATATCTCAATGTGATGGAGTTTGAAACAAATTACAACCATGTGCTCAATGGAGTAAGAAACTTTTAGTATGCCTTGTACGCCTGAATGCATATGATATATGTTTTCTAAAAATTTCAAAAAGGGATTACACACCCTCACCAAGGTATATTTTGTTTTTCTCCTCGCTAACCTGTTAGAAAATACATAGGTGTCCTTGAAAGAGCAATACATACACCATTCAACACAAACCATGTATAAAGTTTGCGTATACTCTAGGCACGATGCAAAACTTGCATGTCCTATGTGCAATATGATGCAAAAAGAGAACAACAATGCATATAAAATGACAAGAGACTTATCTGGAGGTCCAAAAAGTAATTTGCAAGTGTGTATAGGTGCTGAAGATGATTCATACCATGTCAGAATAGCATTGCAAGTCTCGCTTGATAGGTTGTACTTCAAAACAATGCTTCAAGGAGGTTCGTTGAAGATGAACGAGCAAACTCAAAACTCTGAAGTTGATGGGAATTGAAGCAAAAAGTATAGCTTGCAGCCACTCTCTAGAAAGAGCTCTGAGTGGGCTATCCATAGCAAGAAAAAATTTAGAGAATAGAAACAAACAAGAAACGACATCAGATTGGGTACAATCTCCCCCCACATACTATTGTGGACAACTCTATTAGAGCATGTGTATTTATAGGTAATTCATACGACATCCTGAATAAAAGATACATGAAGGCCAAACTTTAAATAACGTGCTTTTGCTTTATTTACAAAAATAACTAAAAATACTATCTTCTAAAAATAACTATCTTCTTAAAATACTATCTTCTAAAAATAACTAACTTCTAAAGACATTATTCTAAATATCTCCAAAAGTAATTCCATGTGCATTCACACCCTCATGGATCTTCACGTGCTAAATCAAAACACAACACACATTAAAAATTGCAAGACATTAAAACCCATTTAACATTCCAATATTCCATAAAGTATAACAATTTTTATGTTTACAAAATTGTAAACATCAAAGTACACAATGAAAAGTGATGAGAACTCCCAAGATCTTCAAAAGATCAAATAAATATTTCCAAACTTTAGAAATCAAACACTCCTCTAAACTTTCAAGAAAACAGAACTAGGTGACTGTAGCAAAATAATCACCAAGAACCCTGTAAGTGTAATTTGTTAAACAAAATCATGTTTTCTAAAAGTAGACTCTGAGTATAATGTTTTACAAACAAAGAACCTCAAAAAATGTGGAGTATTGCTCTTAAAAAAATGGGTTCAAGTCAAGGTATGTGGAGGCTTGCAACAACAAGGTATGATTAACTGTCTGAATTGTAAACTAATCTAAAGGAGCACAAGAACTCATACATCTATAAAATATTTTGATACACATGGGACGTATGAGAGCTAAGGAAACTCCTCCAAGTGAAATCACTCAAAAATACCTCATAATGAGTGTGATATGAAACTTTTAAGAGAGGTATGTCTTTGATGAGACAACAAATACACACAAGAAAGTAGATCTGCACAAATGCCTACTTGCATGGAGTATTCTCATTCAATTTTGTAGAAAAACTGATCTATATATAGTTAATGTTGTAAGCTTTGAAAGCAATAGGAACCACTCAATTTGGCCACCTACACTAAGCGAACCACTCTTTTTATTGAGAGGATGCCAACAGAAGCGCCTTCCTTGTCTAGAAATAGGCACCTCTCCTTTCCTTCTTACTTTTATCTACTTCTACTCTAAATTTAGACGTGTGAGCGCCTCCACATGATGTTTATCATAAATAATAAAATCCATAAGCCTAAAAAGCAATACTTTAGAGCTTGTTCTTATGTAGCATTTCCCCTCTCAAGCTCTAAATCCAAAGCTTTGATTCCAAGTAGAATTTTGATTCGCTTGAGCTTCTAAGCATCCACTGGATTAGATGCGAGCTGTAATGAGCTTACATTATCTTTAAAGAGCTGTGGACGTGATGTAGATAAATTCATGTCTTCATAAAGCTTCAAATACTACATAATCTCACATGTTTCATTTGTAAGACTTCTATATTCGGCTTCCATTCTTCAAAGTGTTATTGTAGCCTGTTTTTTGGAACTCCACAAAACCAAATTATTACCTACAAATACCAAATATCCACTTGTACTCCTTCTATGATCTTCATTTCCAGCCCAATTTGCACCACTCTATGCTTTTAAAGCCATAATTTCATGGTATTTATAGCCCAAACCTTCATTTAATGTACCCTTCAAATATCTCAAGACAATCTACTTACACCAAATGTAATATGTGGCCTTGTTAAAGTTGCATATATAAGAGAACCAATCAAAGACCTGTAGATAAGTGGATCTTATAAAAGTTCACCATCTTCAACGCTATACTTCACATTCAGTTCCATCGTATTAATGATACTCTTGCAACACTCGCCATATTTCTTTAACAAATCTGAAATATGCTTCCTTTGTAGAACATATACACAATCTTCTTTCTCCATAACTTTGATTACAAGAATATATGTCAATGCCTAAATCTGCAATTTTAAATTCAAATCCAAGCTCTACTTTGATCCTCGCTATTTCACCTTCATCATTTCCTATTATTATCAAGTCATCCACATAAGTTGAGATATAAACAATCAATGATCCTTCAACCTTAACATAAAAAGAAGTATCTCCATATGAACATCTGTATCCCTGCTTTTCAAGAAACTTTACCAATCTGAAATTCCAAGCCCTTGGAGCCTGTTTAAGACCATACAATGCTTTCAAGAGTTTACATACATGTTAAGCTTCTTAGGATCTTCATAACTTGTTGATTGCTGCATGTACACATCTTCTTTTAAATCACCATTGAGAAATGCATTTTTGATAACTAATTGATAAAGATTCCATACCTTGCTTGCGGCAACACTTATTAGGGTCCTTATTGTTGATATCTTGGCAACACAAGGAAATGTCTCCTCATAATCGTTGCCATAACTCTATGCATAACCTTTACAAACAAGCCTAACTTTATATCTACTTACTAAACCATCACTGTTTCTCTTTATCCTGTACACCCATTTGTTACCAATTACCTTCATGTTAGGTTTCCTTGGAACTAAATTCCATGTATTGTTCTCATACAAAGCTGCCATTTCTTAATCCATTGCATTAACCCATTTATTTACCTTTGATGCTTCATTGAAAGTTGTTTGTTCCTGCTCCTCAAGAAGTTTTGCCATATAAGATTCACGAGAAAATCTTTGCAATCTGGTTGCCCTTCTACCATATCAATGACAATCATTTTTTGTGACCTTGTATCAAAATTTGACCTTAATTGTTCTGGAACATGAACAAAACATATGCTTCCAAAAATTCTACACTAAGAAATATCTAGTTCTGATCTATAAAACACTTCATAAGGTGCATTTTGTACATGACTTTGAGTAGGTGGTAACCTATTCATCACATAAACTCCCATCTTGCATGATTCATCCCAAAAAGTAAGTGGTAAGTACTTTTCATTTAACATGCACCTACCCATCTTCAAGATCAACCAATTTCCACTTTTGGCCACACCATTTTGCTGAGGTGTGTATCTGTTTATAGTGTCCTTTTTAATTCCTTGTTCTTCCAAATATGCAAGAAACTGATTAGAAAAATACTCACCTCCTCCATCTGATCTCAACCTTTTTATGTTTCGATCTGTTTGCTTTTCAAACAATGATTGAACTTCTTAAACATATCAAATACTTTTGATTTGTATTTCATGGAATAAATGAATGTAATTTTTGAGGCTTCATCAATAAATACTACAAAGTACTTGCTACTTGCGATGGACTCTCCTTGAGATGGAGACCATACATAAGTATGAATCAAGTCCAAAATACCTCTGCTTTGCAATTCAACTTTTGAAAAAGGACTTTGTACCTGTTTTCCAAACTGACATGCCTCACAAACAAAATCTAGATCTTGGTTAGGTAGTTGTGGTAGACCTTCAACCAAGGATTTCTTTGCAATATCCTTTAATCTACCAATAATGATGTGTCCTAATCTCTTATTCCATAAATCCAATTGACTTACTTGAGTCCCACTGGCCATTGTATAACTGCATAATCTCGACCTTCAATTTCATAAGTATATAATCTATTTACCTTTCATTATTTTATTAAAAAAAGTCCCATTGTTCTCTTGATAAGCCTGCCACTAATTATTGTCAAAATCCACCTTCAATCCATTGTCCTCCATTTGTCCAACTGAAATCAAATTTCTTATAATAGTAGGAACAAACAAAACATCTCTAAGAGTTACATGTTCATTAAGTTGTCAATCACCAATATATACTACTTCATGCTCACTACTATCTACTGTAGTACCTCTGACTCTTGAGTCTAGCTTGTGTAAGTTCACAAACATATTCATGTTATGACTCATGTGGTTTGAGCAACCACTATCTACATACCAAGTTTTGTTGTTTACCTTCCTCTTATGTGTATCTGTATGCATAGCCATAAGAATGTTTTCCTTCTGTGTCTGAGTCTCCTCTTGCACTATATTTTGTTCTGATGCATGTGGTCATGGCCTCATCCTCTTTGTCATCCTCGAAAACCACCTCTTCTATTTGGGTTGGAGAAGCAACCCTTGGCATAATGACCAACTTTAACACAATAATTACAAGTAAAGCTACCTTGCTGATTTATTTGAGTGTGTTGACTTTGTTGTTTGTTCTTCCTCCTCTAGTAGCATTAAAGATTCCTCTTCCTCTTATGTTGTTGTTAAATCTTCCTCCTCTCCAATTTCCTCTACTTCATGTTCTATTTGATGCAGTATAAAGAGCTTGTCCTTGAACACCTCTTTGCGAGTGAGAAGAATTCCCACCTTCTATGTTGATTTCTTTAGTCATCATGAGTGTTTGTAAATCTTCAAAGGATGGTAGATTCTCTCAAGTCATGATAGATGTAATGAAAGACTTCCATCTTTCATCTTCTCGCAAGACATTAAACATGCTATTAGACTTTATATCCTCACTAGGAGATGCATCAATAGAGGCTAATGCTTCAATAATAGATTTTCACGTAAGGCTTTTTTTTACCCTTGTCAACTCACCAATAAGTTGTGTTTCCCTTGCTCTATTGGTAGTTGCAAATAACCTTTCTAGAGACTTCGAGGCTTCTCTACTAGTACTCAAACATCTTATATTTCCAAGCATAGTATTCGAGACTGTTTGCGATATAATAAATAGAACTCTTCTATCTCTTTCGATCCATTCTTTCTCTCTTGTTTGATCTGCTTGTGTAGGAGCTTCTAGTAATATAGGCTTCACTTCTTTACCTCTTATCAATCCCCAAAGACCTTTAGACATGAGATAAGACTCCATTCTCAATTTCCACATGTGATACTTTCTCCCATCTGATAACTTCTCAATCAATGCACTCAAATATCACATGTTGAGTTGTTGTAAACAAAGAAGATAATTCAATAAGCTTTATGAAAGATCAAAAAAAAAAACGAAAGAAGCTCTTATACCATAATGTTATGTTTACACACTTGTAAACATCAAAGTACACAACGGAAAGTGATGAGAACTCCCAAGATCTTCATAAGATCAAAAAAATATTTCCAAACTTCAGAAATCAAACTTTCCTACAAACTTTCAAGAAAACATAAATATGTAACTATAGCAAAATAATCACAAAAAATGCTCTGAGTAGAAGTTGTTAAAACCAATAATAAATTCTGAAAGTAGACTCCAAGAAGCATGTTTTAGAAAAAAAAACGACAGAGAAAGTGGAGTATAGCTCCTAAACAAATGCGTTCAAGGCAAGGTATGTGGAGCCTACAACAGCAAAGTATGAGTAACTGTCTGAATTTAAAACTGATCAAATGCAGCAATAAGATGCAAAATGTTATGAAATAATTTGCTATAAATAAAACGTAAGAGAGGTAAGGAAACTATTCCAAGTGAAATCACTCAAAAAACCTCATAACGACTGAGATATGAAAGTTTGAAGAGAGGTATGTCTTTGATGAGACACTAGATACACACAAAGAAGTAGGTCTACAAAAATGCCTATTTGCGTGGAGTTTTCTCATTCAATTTTGTACAAGGACTGATCTATATATATATACTACAAGTAGTAAGCTTCACAACGCAACAAGAATCACTCAATTGTTCCACCTAAACTAAGAGAACCACTGTTTTATTGAGAGGCTATCAACAAAAGTGCCTTCCTTGTCTAAAACTATACACCTCTCCTTTCCTTATAAATTTTATCTACTTTTATCTACTTTTACTCTAAATTTAGAGATGTGAGCACCTCCACATGTTATTTATGATAAATACTAAAATCCATAAGGTAAAAAAAAAACCCTCTCCTTTTGCCTCCCCAAAACCAAGAGAAAAATCAAAATTGACCAAGTTTTACCTCCGTGTAAAGGATTCAATGGAACTTTGAATGTGTGGATGCCTTACAAAAAGGGGATTTATCCCAAATATTCATGCTGAATGGATTTTCAAGTCTAAATAAGTAGAAGATTTTCTTCACTTCCTTCACCTAAGAGAAGGAGGGGAGGGAAGAGGAGCCAAACTCCTTGTGCATGTTGCCTATGTTCACACCATGGTCGCATTCATAGGATGTCCTTTGTGGGCTAAGATGATCATTGATGGACTTTCGTGCATGTGAGCACCTACTCTAATACAAACTGTTGAACCCTCTTGATGATCAAGGAGTCATACCTCCCTTCCTCAAAGCTCTCACGTAACATATGCCAAGAATTATGGCCTAATCATGACCTTAATCACAAGCCTTCAAGGAAGTGACTATGAACCACAAAGTGTTGTGAACTAGTGGAGCTCACTTCACACCAGAACAAGAAAAAAAATTGTTGCTACAAAGTGGTATTATACCATTGACATGATGTGATTGTGATAAGCCATAGTGTATTCTCTCTTTAAGAGAGATTCAAGATGGTTCTCTCTTAGTAGAAGAATGAACATTAGATCACATGCACTCTACACTACACAGGTTTGTAGAATACATAAAAAGAAGATCTTAAACAATGACCTTGAGCTTAGGTTTCCTAGGTTCCACAAATATGGTTGAGCTTAGAGTATATGATTGTAAATGCCACTATATGTTTCATTTAGAAGATATAAAAAATTGTATGCTGGCCATTTGGCTTTTCACAAAGACACAAATGATAATATTCAATTGGATAATTATGCTTGAAGATATTTTTTCCTTGCTCTAAAAGGATATCAACCTAATTAGATTTACCTTTTGAGTGATCATGTCTTCATATTCTTCTTCACTTGTGTCTATCTCATAATTCTGAATATCACTTGCTTGTCCATATCTTCTATAACCTCGAATCGGAGAGAAAGATTGTCTCCCAAGTATCTCATAACTATTTGCAATTGCTTCGAGAACCCGATTGGGTATCTTTCCATCTCTTCTAGCTTAAGCAATGACCATAAAACATTATTTTGTATTCTTTATAAAACACCTATTCTCTTTGAATATGATTTGATTATCCTTCTCTATCAGTTTTCCTACTGAAACCAAATTTTTTGAAATTGTAAGAATGAAGAGCATCAAATAATACCTTCGATGGATGTCTATCTTCAAGCCTTATATCTTCAATATATTCAATTTGGTATTGCATATTATAACTTGTTTCAACGCACTTGGTGCCTATAGATAAGTGAATAAACTTCCTTGACATGACATATGACTACTAGAACTTGAATCAATCTAGCAATTTTCCTCATCATAAGAACAGCCCGTATAGTCATGTCTCATTGCAAGTAATGTGCCCTTGATTCCTTCACTTAAGGTGCTTGCATAGTTGTTTTATATACTTTGATTATCTCCATTTGGTCTTCCATTTTTCACTCGGAAATCACTAGCATAGTGTTGCCAGCAGTCAAGGCACCGAAGGACTCACAAGACAAGGAAGCCAAAGAAGGGAGCCAGAGCGGAGAGAAGGCACAAGCAGACTAAGCAGTCAACAAAGATCTGGCAAGTAGGACATTCAAATTTTTCCAAAACAACATCTTCATAACAGTGATTCTCATCACTACAAATCATTGTAAATACCATTTCACCTTTTTGTAACTCCAATTTTGTGCAAGCTGAGGAGTCCTCGAGCTTGAGGAGTATTAGAAGTAGCATCGTACCAATTTTCATAATTTTTAGACTTCGTTTGATCCTCCAAATAGGCCCTAGAACCTAATTTTTAACTAGGCCGGACACTAGGTCTGGACAGGGCCAAAAGCTAGTCAAAAACTATAAATAGAGCTAGAGAGCTCATTTTTGAGGTTAGCTTGTAATAGATTTGAACTTGTATGAGGGTTTGGAAGTAATCTAAAGGAACTCCATTGTGTTCCTCTTTGTCTTGCCGTGTGTGCGCGTGTGTGTGTATGTGTGTGCATGTTGGTGTGCTTCTCACTCATGCACTTGTGCCTTCACTTTCTCAAGGTCATCATACCATCCTCACGTCTTCCAGGATTGACATTAAAGGAGGTGCTACTCATCACTGAGCTACACCAAATTTTGGCGTTGTTGCCGGGGATCGAGCTTTGAGGACGAGCGTGTGATGGTAAGACGTAGAGTTGAGGCGTTGGAGTCATAGGTATTTTCTTCACTTTTATCTATTTTCTTTTGTTTTCCTCATCACCAGCATCATCATCACCATCTCCCACCTCCATCTCCATCATCGCAAAAATTTAAGTTTTTTGGTCATATCACCATTCCCACACCATTTCCCCTCATTTCACTTGTGAGAGAGAGCGAGAGAGCATATGTGTGTTTGTGCTATTGTGTGTTTTTTGAGATTTTCTACAGGAATCAGCATCCCCTGCAGCTTCACCAGCTCCAACAGGTAAAAAATTTGACTGTGCAGGTCCTGAGGCGTTGACCTCTATCAATCGCGACCGACAGAAAAAACGGTCTTTTTGCTAAACTAAGTACATAATATGATGTGCATGCTTAGAGCTTCCTAAATATGTGCTTAAAATTTTGATTTGTCTCTGTTTTCTGTCAATCACGATTGACCTGTCAATCGTGATCGACAAACGACGACGGAAGCTTGCCGATGGCTCTGTCAATCGGGACTGACACCTCGATCGCGACCGATTGAGTCAACGATCGACTGACCACGACCGACTGAATTTGCACGCGCCACATGTCAATCGCGACCGAGCCATCAATTGCGATCAACCCATCAATCGCGACTGACAGCCACGACGGACCTATCAATCGCGACTGACCCAGTCAATGACTGTTTGACCACGACCGATAGACCCCTCGTGACGGACGTGTCAATCGCGATCAACACATCAATTGCGACCGACAGAGTCAATGACCCTTTGACCAAGATTGACTGAAAATCCGGGCCATGTGTCAATCGCGATTGACCCATCAATCGTGACTGATAGCCACGACGGACCTGTCAATCACCACCGACACGTTGATCACGATTGACAGACCACTCGATCACGATTGACGGGCAAATTCGGCCAATTTTTAGGGGAGAGATAGTAGGTCTATTTTGGGGTATTATTTGGGAAACATTAGAAATTTGTTAGAGCATTGTGAGGCCGCTACACAAAGTATTTCGAGAAGTCTTGTTTGCCTGTTAGCCTGTTGGAACCCTGTTTTAACCCTAGAACCCTGAATGGTCGTAACTTTCTCATACAAAATCCAATTGCTGTGATTTTTGTTTTGTTGGAAAGCTCGTGGGGAGTACGGTAAAATTAATATTAGGATTATTAGATATACTATTTTGAAGTGACCATACCCTGGGGGAAAAAAACCTAAGGGATCTTTAGGATTGTTACCCATAAAGCCAGAGAATAATTTGATCTTTGAATTGCATGAATGAACAAGGTCTATTGTCTTAAGGGAATTCAATTCTTGAACTAACTTGGGACTTTTACAGGTCCTAGGAGAGCATTGAAGGACGTTCGAAGCAAGAGTAACTGCAGGCTTGGGAACTCGCTTCCTAGGCACACAAGGGCAACCGAGGAGAGAAACAAAAGTTGGAAATTCTCAACACCCTCTGTCAATCCCTAGCTTAGGCTAAGTACGGATAGAGGTTTTTGATCAATTAGGGATACGTTAAGAACGACCAAGTCCAAGACTCTAATCACTCAAGTGCAAGTGTTAGGAGATTACAATTGTGAAACAACCTAAGGGAAAAGAATTTAAATCGAGCGACCACACTCAAAGTAGGATAAAACTTAAGTGCTCCTTGCGACGAAGATTAATTGGACAAGAACTGACACCCTAAGGGAAATTAAAAAGAACAAGTGACCAATACAAAAGAACTCAGCAACGAAAATTGTACTTGGGAGAATTTGGGATTATTCAATTGGGCATATGAACCTTAGATCAGGACGAAACCTAGGAAGAGATAGACAGAGTCTTAGGTCTTCAGAGGCTAGTGTCAACCATACTGCTAGGTCTTGGGCCCAGCAGTTGAGCCATTATTCGCACTACCCTAGCTCTGAAACTAGTGAGTCAGAGATGTCTCAAGGTATGGAGAGACCTATAGGAAGTTGAGGTGCACCATATTTACATAGGGTAGAAGGCCCCTACAAGACGCAGCTGGAATACCTTAGGACCAACCGATTAGGTGCTAGCATCTATGAGGACGGCCTAGGAAGATCTGTGGTCCAGATTAAAAACCCTGACCAACCCATTGGAATTGAACATCCAGCCATCAAATTTGAAAATGGAGCATACTTGGCAAAGAAGGAACCATATACGTAGTCACCTGTCACCCAGATAGGATAGATGAATTCGGGAATGTGATCCCAGAAACGGACTTTGGTGACTTAGAGCAAGGGAACATGGGTGTAGAACCTAAAACTCCTAGAGGCAAATCAGTTCTCACTAGAATTCTCACACCAGAATGGATCCCCTAGGACAACAAGAGCATAGATCTACTCTTGAACCGAGAAACTGACGAAGCCTTTTGGAGCTATAAGTCTGAACAACCTAATGAGATAGGAAGGATCACTATTTATGAGTTCAAAGATCCGGATAGCCTAGGCAAAGTGACCTATCTAGACAGTACTTCAGAGAGGATCTTTGTGGGCACAGAACATGGTAGACATGCCTACACTTGGAAGGGGGAATTTATTTTTCCCCAACCAAGATCTAATGTCTCTTTTGGCCACCAAGGAGCTGGAACATCCCAAGCTCATGGCGCTCAAAGGGATAGAAGTAGAGATAGGGCAGAAGTGAGCTTTGCCAACCCAATAGGAAGAGAACGAATGCGAATAGAGACGAATAGAGAAGAAACAGAGAGAACTAGAGTTCCAAGGAACTTAAGAAATGCTGAGAATTTTCCCTTACCGAGGCCCAGAGAGCACACGAGGACTTTGAGACCTACACAACTAGTTAAGTCCATGAAGAACTACTTCGATGGCACTAGAGACCCTTATGATCATGTGGCCGAATTTGGGCAAGTCTTGAGAGCTGAACAAGTGGAGGATCTACGCACGCAGTACAATGCCTTTGGTCTAACGCTTAGGAACACTGCTCTTACATAGTTTCAACCACTAAATGAGAGGCACTTCAGAAACATAGACCAACTTCTAGAGGCATTCATTATTGAATTCTCTAAGAGTGGCATAAGGCATAATACTTCGTGACTGATTCATAGCTTCAGGCAAACCCCTCAAGAGACGGTTAGACTTGCAGGAAGAAGGTTTAGGCAATATTTAGAGAGATGCCCTGTTTCTGAGTTACCCACACCAGCCAAACAAGTGGCTTTATTCCTAGATGGACTGCTAAGTACAAAGTTGAGATCATATGTGTACTTAAAGGACCCGAGAACCATAGAAGAGTGTGTACGCATGTGCATCGACATCGAGGATAACCTAGGGGAAGAATTGGAACTTTCAAAAATCTACAAGGATTCAGATAGTTCTACTAGCCTCTCTTCCACGCAATCCACATCAATTGAGGAACTCGCTGAGAAAGTAGCTCAAAAATTAGGTGTCTCTAGCAAACAAATCCCAACATTTGCCCCAATTAAACGGTGCTATACCTGTGGAGGTGACCATATGGCGAACGTATGTCCCATCATGGCTCAACCCCAAGTGAATCCCAGTAGCCAATACTACACCATAGAACGGAGATACACTAATCACACGGCACAAGATTGCCCATACAATAAGCAAGCGGTTAGGCAAACGTATCCTCAACCATATCCACAACAGGGCAGATACCAGAACCAGTACTCACCACAACAATCTGGCAGACCTCAACAAACCTATCAGCAGCCCTACCAAACTCAGCAAAGACCTCAGCCTGTGTTAGCTCAACAACCTCTTGCTCCAGCCAATGTGATCCCAGTAAAATATGCAGCTGCAGAAGAGAACCTGAATAGAGCCATAGTGCCAGTAACACCATTGCTTTCAGAAAGTGATCCCGGTGACCATAGCTTTGATTCTACACATATTGATAGCCCCCAGGCTTACTACATGCAGTCTCCTGAACATGGTGAATCCTACTATAGTGAAGAACCGAGTGAACCTAGTTGGGATCCAAAGTATGCAAATATCATGTACACAAATCCCAACACTAGAGCTCAACCTAGGCAGGTAAGGCCCCCATTCCCTAGAGGACCATGCTATAGATGTCAAGGAGATCACCTCATTCGTGATTGCCCAATGCCTGCACCTACACAACCACAGTTAGTAACAATACATTGCTTTTGTCGAGATTGCGAAAAGGAGCATCTCTTACGAGATTGCCCAAAGAATCCCAATAATATGCCAAAACTAACTCTAATTAATGCTATTGGGTTAGTTGTAGACTCAATAGGAAGTGTCACTTCCACTGCACCAGTGCAAGTGGTCACTAGAGCCCAGGCTTTGCAGCAGAACCCAGGAGTAGGCCAAGAAAAGAGTGCCGAAGTTAGTGAAACTGAGAGCATAACTAAGAAAAGGACTAGAGCTTGGAGAGATAGCCGCGAGAGAATGAAAAGACAATGGTCCAAGAAAATGAGCGACTTAGAAGAAAGCATAAGAGAAGCAAAAGCCAAAATTGTTGATCTCACCTCTCAAAAAAACTCTCATATACCACCACCACCTTCATCTCCATGACCATCTAATCCACCATCCTTCAACCCACCTCAGACCATCCCACCACCCCCTAGAGTAGGATAAGTATTAGCTGACCCCACTCCTGAAGACATAGACATGATGCTTAAGGCATATCAGACCAGAATCCAAGAAGGGCCAAATGTGACGGATCATGACAAGTGCTACCCTAGAGCTGACTTAGAGATAGAAAGAACCAAGCTTTGCACGAAAATGGTCGCGTTGGCTCAGACCATGTTTGAAGCCAGTCGCCTCTTCAACTACTTTGGCTCAGCTAAGGCACAATTGCACTTGGATGGACTATTAGAGAAGTTAGAGAGCATAATTGCCAGATCTACCAAGGAAGAAAAAAACCTAGGAAGAGATGAGGCAAGTAAAAGAATAAGCATTCCCCCCCCAGGAAGCTTATGTGCCTAACTCCAGAGAGCCATACACATCTTCTTCTATGAATCGATACTCATCCGAATTCCTACGAGAGGTTCAAGAAGAGAAATGGGCTAAAGAAAGTGAAGTTCCTCCTCCCTTTGAACTTGTGGATGATGCATATGATCAATTCCCACAAGATATTCCCTCCATTTATCGAGAGCAGGAGAGCATCCAATCCCAAGAGAGATTAGACTTTGAGTCCACTTCTTTACAGGAATTACCCCACTTCACAGGCCCATGGGAAGCTAAGTCTACTTGTATGAGAGCACCTACGGTCATGGTATGAAACGAAGACTCAGTCATACCTAGGAACACGGAGATAGTGAAAAACACTAAAGTGCAGTGCAACCTCACTTTAGAAGAGCTACTCAAAGTTAGGCCAGAGTTATGGAAACATGTAGCTAACCAAGTGCTAGAAGTAGCGAAACCCCGTTCCCTGGTAGGTTCTCATAGAATAGTGCCAAAAATTCCTCTAGACAAGATAGGAGATATGAGTGAAGGTGAAGAAGGAAACACCTATCTTCCCATTACCCATCAGGGGTACACAACCAAGGCAATTCTAGACTCAGGTGTCGGAGTTGCAATTGCGACCACTTCCCTATGCAAGCGTTGGGGCAAACCAGCACTCAGGCCAACAAGAATGAAATTGCAAATGGCTGATGGTCACATAGAGAGACCCTTAGGTTTGCTAGAAGGAATAACTCTCACTACATGTGGTGTAGAGTTTGAGCACACATTTGCTATCTGTGACTTTAGCAAGAACTTGCCTACGAGATGATTTTGGGAAGACCATTTATGCGACAGTTGCAAGTGGTACAGGATTGGGGAACCAATTCCTTGTATTTGCAACACTTAGGTGCTACGACCAAAGTGAATCTCAAAGATTACTCCCATAGAGATGTCCCTCCTATCCAATGGAATCCCATCCATAGAGCTAAACATGATACCGAGTCGGTGCATTCCATAGGATCAGGATCCTCATGGATGCATGAAGACACACACCTATGGATGTGTAAAGTAGTAGTAGAAGAAGAGAAGAGAGAAAAAGCCAGAGAGGTAGGTGCGAAAGAAACCCATAGATCAATTCAAGACCCAGCCTATGCACCTGTAGTATTTCCTGACGAAGAATTCGAACCTCACGGTTGGGCAAAAATTTTAGCAACAATGGATGTAGCCATCAATGAAGAACAATGGACACCACACTATGATGAGGATGGCTATGATATTTCAGTTTTCTCCATAGAGCCAATCATGGGAGATTCGGTTCTGGAAGAATGTGAACCTAGCCTTGATGCATTTGAGGATGCTAGTGACTCCGATCTAGAGTCAATCATTATGGACCCACCTTTCGCATCAGATGAAGAATACTTCTATGAAGTACAAGTTCATCCTCAGAGATATGAAGAGCTAACAAATGATGTGAGCTTAACCACACAAGTGGCTGCCAAGAGTGAGGGCAAGAAAAGGAAGAAGAGAGAAATCACACCAGAGGAAGAAGAGTCTTTGTTTGAGGCCCCGAACAATTTCAGAAAATATGAGATAGATGATAGAAGAGTCATGGTAAGAATGCCTAAACGTGAAGCGCAATCAGGGGAGGCCTATGATAACAAAGAAACCACCAAGAAAATAGTTGTAGCCATAGAAGAAGGAGAGGAGAGGTGCACTTACATACGGCATGACCTGATGGAAGAAGAAGAGCAAGAGTTGATTGCCCTGCTAAGAGAATACAGAGATGTATTCGCTTAGAGTTACAAGGACTTGAAGGGTGTTGACCCAGACATATGCTCACACACGATTCCCATGACCTCAGACGCGAAACCCTCTAAGCAAAAGCCATACACATATAACGATAATTATGCTGCTAAGATCAAAGAGGAGATAGATAGACTGGTAGAAGCTGGATTCATCTATGAAATTGAGCCCACTGAGTGGGTACCCCCCATCGTAGTAGTGCCCAAGAAGAATGGAAAGTTACATGTGTGCATTGACTTGAAAAAGGTTAATGCCGCCACTATTTGCGATAACTATCCGCTTCCTATCACTGAGCATCTACTAGAAAGAGTAGCGGGCAAGGAAGTATACAGTTTCCTTGATGGATTTTCAGGCTAGAATCAGGTAGCCGTAGCTCCAGAAGACCAGCATAAGAAGCTTTTGCCACAGAATGGGGCATATTTGCTTTTCGAGTAATGCCATTTGGGCTAACCAATGCTCCCGCAACCTTTCAGAGATTGATGTGCCATGTATTTAAAGAATTCCTGAGGAAGAATTTAGAGGTCTATGTTGATGATCTTTGTGCACATTCCAACATTAGACAAACACATATACCTGAGCTTAGGAAAATCTTTGACAAATGTAGAGAATATCAAGTCTGCTTGAACCCAGAAAAGTGTGTTTTCATGGTCAGGGAGGGCAAGATTCTAGTACACATAGTGTCAAAGAATGGCATATCTATAGACGAGGAAAAAGTTAGAGCTATTGCAGAGCTACCTAGGCCAAAGAATGTCAAGGAAGTACAAGCTTTCATGGGGCATTGTGGTTATTACCGACGGTTTATACACATGTATGCCATCATAGCAAAGCCTCTGTATGGACTGTTGACTAACTTTGAGTGGAATGATGAATGTGAGAATTCCTTCAATGAGCTTAAATAGTGCTTATGTTCAACACCAATATTGACCACACCAGATTGGAATAAGCCATTTCATGTTCACGTGGACGCATCCAATTATGCTATTGGATGTGTACTCGCACAACCTACAAGCAAAGGTAATATGGATCTTCCAATCGCCTATGCTAGTAGACAGTTGAATGCAGCTGAAGGAGATTATACCACCACTGAACGAGAAGGATTAGGCATGGTATATGCAGTTAAAAGGTTTAGACACTATTTTCTTGCAAATAAATTTAAATTTTTTACCGATCATCACACATTATTGTACTTGGTAAACCAGCCATGCAATACAGGTAGATTAGTAAGATGATTTCTCTTACTAATGGAATAAGACTTTGAAGTTGTGGTGAGAAAACGAAAAACTCACTTGAGAGCGGACCACCTCTCAAGAATCACATCCGGAGAAGCAGCGCAAGGAGTATCAGATGACCTCCCTGATGCTTACTTGTTTAATTTGGAAGTGGTACCTCAGTGGGCTAAGCCATTAGTGCCAATATTGACATACAGGCCTAACCATCCAATCATAAACACCCAAGATAGAGAGATAGTAAAAGCCCAAAAATACCAGATCATGGCAGTAAGTATGTACAAGCATATAGATCAAGGGATCCTAGCTTGTTGTGTGGAAGAGGATGAGTACGCTAAATGGTTGCAATTAGCACATGTAGGTGCATTAGAGCAACACTACTCAAAGCAAAGAACTTTACAGACACTTAGGAGATTCGGAGTGCATTGGCCTACTATGGAAGCTGATGTCCATAAGTTGTGCAAGGAATGCCCGATCTGCTGCACTAAACCACCTGTGGAACATGCCACTCTCTATCAAGTGTCCATAGTGCCGGATTGGAGTGAACCACTAGTAGCCTTCCTTAGGACGAAAACATTCCCACAAGATAGGACATTGGCCAGACAAAGAAGTCTAGAACAAGAAGCCCTAGACTACTCACTTATTGGTGATAATCTATACAAGCGGGGTAAAGATGGTTATCTCAGATTATGTGTCCATGAGTGTGAATATCTTAAGATCTTGGAAACTGCTCACCAAGGTGTAGCAGGAGGACACTTTGGACCAGATCGAGTGATCAAGGCAATCCTATTTGCAGGACTTTGGTGGCCAACCCTTCACATGGACGCACATACCTATGTAAAGAGGTGTGATGTCTGTCAGCAAACTCAGTATCCTATACGCAAAGATGAGATGCCTTTGAAACCTATGATGGGTGGACGTGCATTCTCTAAGTGGGGAATAGACTTTGTTGGTCCTATTAATCCCCCAGCTAAGGGTTCACATGCTGAATATATCATTGTGGCCACAAACTATCTAACCAAGTGGGTAGAAGTGAAAGCTACCACAAAGAACGATGCTCAGACGACCGCTAAGTTCTTATTTGAGAATGTGTTCACTAGATACGGGCTACCTATAGAGCTAGTTAGTGATAGAGGGACTCACTTCTTGAATGAAGCTATTGAAATCTGCTCCAAGAATTCTTGGTTATACACAAGAAGTCTGCCCCCTATCATCCACAAGCTAATGGGCAAGCTGAAAGCACAAATAAGATTCTATGCAATGTGCTCACTAAATTGGTGAATAATAAACGCTCTGATTGGGACAAACAGCTACACCATGCTGTTTGGGCATATCGAGTTGCCTATAAAACGGTACTCCAAGCCACACCCTTTCATATGGTATTTGGCCAAAATGCAATGCTACCATTGGACTTCGTGATTCCTACATTGAGAATAGCACAGGAGCATGAGTGGGCGTGCCATGAGCTCTCCTCTAGGATCTTTGACCTTGAGCGATTAGGAGAAACAAGACTGAGGGCTGCCGCAGGAATATATGTAGCTAAAAAATGACAGAAGGCGTACTTTGATGCCCATGTTAAGGATAAAGGATTGAAGGCCGGAGACTTAGTTTTGGTGTATACCCTGAAACAACATGTGGAAAAATTAGAGAAGAGAGGCTATGGACCTATGATCATAAATAGGATCTCGACTAGTGGGAACCTCTCACTGAGGAAATGCTCAATCGACTCAACACTACCAAGAAACGTTAAGAAGAGAAAAAACGAGTTCGAGAAGAAGCACAGGGAGAAGCCTTGGAACGCATCCGAAAAATGAAGATGAGAAGACAAGGACGAGATCAGCCTAGGACAGATGACTATGCGGACCTAGGATATCATATGGCTATGTGTGAAGTCTCAAGTGTAAGCCCCCATAGAATAGTTGACCGACGTCCTTTTGTAACCTTGGAGATAGGACAAGGAAAGAGTGCAAGGACTGTACGGGCCTTGATTGACTCAGGTGCAGCCACTGGCGCCGTTAAACTTTCTTACTATGGAGAGTTGAAATTAAATGTCAATCCTATAGAAGCATATCTCATAGGATTGGGAGGCGTGGAAACCCCTTGCATGGGCGAGGTGGAAGTTCCCCTCTACATTCAAGATGTTCTAATGACAGTTAAAGTACTAGTGTGTCAAGATGAGGATCTCACTGAACCTCTTGTCTTGGGTCAAGACTGGATCTATGATCATGCAGTCAACCTAAACCTAAGAAGTGGACTTCTTCAGGTATGGTAAATCAGAGTTGAATTACAGTTGAATTAGACAATGGCACACTCAAGGAACTCGGAAAGGCACAAGCTCCTGGTCCTTCCAGGAGTACACATGAAGATGACCATGCTATTCTTGTCCAAAACTATGTGATGCAGAGGGATGATTATCGTAACACAGAAGTCAAGGATGCAATGGAACTCCCTTCTTTTCCAAAGGCCATCGCGATGTACCAACCAAAGATAGATAAAAGGCAGAAGAAGCAGACGACTTATGCTCGAAGCCAAAAGAAAATACGAAGCACGATGTCTCAACCATCAAACCAAGTGTGGGTGTAGAAAGGCGAGCGTCCTATTGCGATCAAGCCACAACAACTAGCTCAACTTCCTATTAGTGATCAACGACATGATACTAATAAGAAGTCTTCCAAAAATTCTTCTGTGAAAGTGAAATCTATCTGGGTACCCAAGAAGTGGATGAAGGCTGGCCCACAATGAAGAAAAATTTGGGTGCCTAAGGCTTGCTTGCAGGCTCAACTAGTCACACACAAATTGCACCATGTACAACAAGGTTCACTCACTCAAAGAGCCGAGGCCCACTCTCATTCTTTACACACAAACACACATTTACACATGAGCACGAGCGGAATCACTTGTAAATGGACCCCTATAAAGCCTCATTTCCAAGTAGACACCCTCATAAAGCCCTCCACAGTCTCCACAAAACCAAAACCTACAGTCATTCACTGTGTTTGGCAGCCCAAAGCTTGTAATAAACCCCCCGATCCCGTTTGTACATTCATCTCCACCTACTAACTGTTGGGAAAGATGGATGGGTACTTCAAGAGACTGAGTAGGTACTGCTAAACTTGCTTTGTAACAGCCCTCTTTTGCTTCAGAGTTGATAACTAGACCTCCTTAGCTTTCCAATGACACCATAAAATGTCCTATGTCCTTTGGAAATGATGTGTGCAATGATTGAATCAAAACAGATAACTTTGGAAGTCACAAACTCAAGAAAACCTTCTATTTATGGCTTGACACCTGCTGAGTATTTTGCTCAATTTGACCAGCACAGTAGGAATTGGAAAAATTTCTTTTAGGGGTATCTAATTAGCTTAGTAAGCTACCTATTCCAAGTAGAATGATGTAAAATAATAAACTATGCTAAGAGAAATCAATTTAGCAAGTTAAGCTATACCACAAACTTTTTAGGACTGTAGAAAATGACCAGAGTTCACCTCGACGCAGATTTCTCCAAAATGACAGAAAAAAATGTCTTCAAGATTTGGCAGCATGTAGATTACTTCAAGCTAAATCCAACAAGCTTTAAGTCACTCAATTTGGTGAAGAATTGACCGAGATATGCCCTTGACAAGTTGACAAACTTTTGATTAGCCTAACAGAGAATACAGAGATGGACAATATGAATGTATGTATTAATGAACATTTGTATACAACTATATTGGCATGTATATCATTGCCAAATGGTGTAGAGAGGTTTGGGCTAGAGTGTAGACCTCACACACACTCAGAAATCAGTAATGCTAGGCTTGGGAGTGCTCTCTCTTACCCGTGACTTTTCATATCCATTTTTATAAGAGATGACTAAAAATTTGAATTCAAATTCAAACTTTTGGCTCCCTATGATCAAGCTCCTAAATGCTTGGAGATATTCTTTCAATGGAGCAACTTTTTCCACGAATCCTTTTGGTAGGTGATTACAAGAGATTCCAAGTCAATTTGACTTTTACAATGAGGTAAAGTGGTAATTAACCACTAGCATATGTTCCTATGCTTCTTCATGTACGTATAGACTTCAATGCATCCTTTGAGCCAAATGTGTAGGCTTGTAGTTTACACCAACAGCTCCCCCTCAAGCCAAACATTTTGGCTTAAGTCTTCATCTTCAATCTTCAAATATATCCTGCAATCCAATCATGGATTTGAACCTGCAAAGTTTTAGTTCCATCCAAAGCTTTAGTCAGCAAATCTGCACATTGCATGTTGGTTGATACATAGGTAAGTTGAATGTCCTTGCTTATCAATTTCTCTCTCACATAGTGGTAATGGACCTCTATGTGTTTGGTCCTAGCATGGTAAATAGGATTAGCTGCAAGGTGAAGAGAACTTGTATTATCTCCAAAGATTATTGGAGACATAGTAAATAAACCCAATTCTGTGTACAAAAGCTTAATCCAAATTGCTTCTTGTGTGGCATTAGCTAGTCCTCTATACTCTGCTTCTGTGGAAGACAAAGCAACAGTAGGTTGCTTCTTTGAAGACCATGAAATTGGTTTGTCAGCTGCAAAGGAAATATATCCAGAAGTGCTCCTATCATCCTTGCGTCCTGCCCAATCTGCATCTGAATAAATATTGATATCAATATCTGAAGTGTAAGGGAAATACAAACCATGGTTCTGTGTACCTTTGAGATACTTCAAGATTCTCTTGGCAGCCTCTAAGTGAGGTATCCTTGGCTTGTGCATAAATTGACTTAGCACACTAACTCCATATGCAATATCTATCCTTATTAAGGTAGCATAGTTCAAACTACCCACCATACTTTGATAACATGTAATGTCCTTGACTTCATCACCCTCATGGGCACTTAGCTTTAGGTTTACCTCCATTGGAGTGCTTGCTACTTTAGCATCCTGCAAGTGAAACTTCTTCAACATATCCTGTATATACTTTTTTTGAGTAATATATATCCCTGAATTAGTGTAGACTAATTCAAGTCCCACAAAATATTTCAATAAACCAAGATCATTGATCTTCAACTCCTTCATCATTTGACTTTTGATATATCTGATTCCATTGACATCATTACCTGTAATGATGATGTCATCAACATAAACACAAAGGTATATTACCTCTAAATTACTTCTCTTAATGAACAGAGAAGTATCTGCCTTGCTCATGACTAATCCTTGGTCTTGGAGGTATCTAGTTAACCTGTAATTCCATGCCCTAGGTGCCTGCTTCAATCCATATAAAGCCTTTTTTAATTTGCAAACATATGTTACCTTCTTGGAGTCCTCATAGCCAGGAGGTTGTGACATATATACCTCCTCTGAAATCCATCCATTGAAGAAAGAGTTCTTGACATCCAATTGGTACATATTCCAATTTTTGATGCAGCGACACTTACCAACACTCTGATGGTTGGCATCTTGGCCACAGGTGAGAATGTCTCCTCATAGTCAATGCCTTGGGTTTGTGCAAAACCCTTGGCTACCAATCTGGCTTTGTACCTATTGATTGTGCCATCAGAATTCCTTTTAAGCTTGTAGATCCATCTGGATCCTATTACCTTCATTGAGTCCTTAGGTACTAACTCCCATGTGTCACTCTCTTTGAGGGCATCAATCTCCTCATCTATAGCTTCTTTCCATTCTGATTTGGTTATTGCTTCTTCATATGATCCTGGTTGTTCATTTGACAAATCTTTTGCAAGATAAGCAGAATGTTTAGTAACAAGAGATGTATCATACCCATATCTGATAGGTTTCTTGCTTTCTCTTTGTGATCTTCTAAATGGTTGAGTTGAAGATTCAGGTATGTCTTCAAGCTTCTTCATCTTCATTTTGCCTTTGGACTTCCATGCTTTGAATTCTTCAAGATTGATAATGTCTTCATCATCTGAACTTGAGGCTTCATTCTGAGTAGGTTCCTCCTTTGTAAGACTTGGAAATTCCTCTTCCAAATCATAGGGTAATTTGACCTTCCTGCATTCATTCTCATACCAAGAATCATTTTCATCAAAGACAACATCCCTGCTTACCATGAATCCTTTATTGATAGGATTATAAAACCTGTAACCTTTTTTATTTAAATCATACCCAATAAAGATGCATTTTTCAGCCGTTGGGTCTAGCTTACCTCTTATCTGAGAAGGAATGTGTACATATGCTACACATCCAAATATTTTGCAATTGTCAAGTGAAGGTCTCTTACCATGCCATGCTTCATAGGAATGTGTACATATGCTACACATCCAAATATTTTGCAATTGTCAAGTGAAGGTCTCTTACCATGCCATGCTTCATAGGGTGTCATGCCATCAAGAGACTTAGATGGTAACCTGTTTATGAGGTAAGTGGCAGTAGAAACACTCTCTGCCCATAGATAGTTAGGTAACTTTTTCTCATTAAGCATAGATCTAGCTGTCTCAACAATTAATCTATTTCTTCTCCCAGCTACCCCATTCTGTTCAGGAGAATACCTTGTGGTTATCTCTCTTTTGATGCCTCTGTCCTGCAAGAAGTCTTCAAATTCATTGGAGAAGTACTCACCTCCTCCATCTGACCATAGCCTCTTCAAATTCCTTCCTGTCTGATTTTCAACTAATGCAAGATATTTTTTAAAACAATTAAATACCTCATCCTTGTGCTTCACGAAGTATAATACAATCCATCTGCTATAATCATCAATGAAAGACACATAATACCTTGATCCTGAGACTAAGGGGTCTTTGCTTGGTCCCCATACATCTGTGTGTACAAGTTCTAGGTAGTCTTCATGCATGTATCCTTTGTTTGAGAAGGGTAACCTGTGAGACTTCCCAAATTGAGAAGCACCACACTTATAAATCATATGTTGCTTGGATACATTAGGTATCCCAAGCACACATTGGTCCCTGCACATTTGTTTCAAGGTTCTTTCTCCTATGTGCCCTAACCTTTTGTGCCAAGTCTCAAGCTCTGAAAGTGTTTGATCTTTATAACTGTATAGTGCAATATTCTTTGTATCTTCCAACTCAAAAGTGAAAAGTCTACCTGATTTTTCTCCTTTAGCAATCCTCTTGAACCCATGTCTTGGATCCTCCACATATGCTCCACATTGATTGAATCTAACCTGCAAACCTTTCTCCACAATCTGACCAACACTCATCAAATTTTTGGTAATGGTTGGTACATAGAGTACCCTGATCAATAAATTATGATTTCCATCACAAGTCTTAACATTTCCAACTTTAACTACATAATGCTTTGTGTCATCACCTGTTTGGACTTGATGCTTACCTTTTGGTTCCTCAAGATCAGAGAGTAATGCTTCATTGCCAGCCACATGATTTGAACATCCTGAGTCAATGTAGAATAGGTGTTCATCATTTGTACCTGACTTTGAAGTCATGTTCATGATCAGAAGAGAGTCATCCTGCTCCTCTATGTAGTTGTTGTAATCCTTCCTGGTTTTGAATCCTCCTTGGTAGTTGCCATTGTAATTATTGTTGTAGTTGTTGTTGTAATTATTGTTGTAGCCTTGGTGATGGTTGAATCTACCTCTTGACTGTCAGTAGCCACCTCTTTGGTATCCTCTTCCTCTCTGATTCTTGTAATTCCTAAAACACTCATCTGTAGTATGATTTGATAGACCACAAATGTTGCATGGTGAGGAGTTATAAGATCTCCCCCTACCTGGCTTACCTCCTCTGCCCCTTCCTCTTGATGATCTACCTCTCCCTGCATAGTTGGCTTGGGAGGTAGAACCTTCATCTTCCACCTTCTTGCTTTTGCCTTTATCTTTAGACTTCTTATCACTATGTAGGGCACAAGAGTTATTACCTTTGGATGTATCTCCATTTTTGTTGAGCTTTGCTTCATGAGCAAACAATTGTCCCATGAGAGTTGTAAGATCTGGAGTGTGCATGTCCATGTAGAGATCCATGGTAGTGGTGAAGCTTTCCCATTTGTCATCAGCCTTGATCCCATTGATCACTTGCCTTACAATTTGTTCTTCTTCAATCTCTTCTCCTATGCTTGCTAACTGATCTGCTACATCCTTAATCTTGGTCACAAATTTTGAAACAGCTTGCTTCAGTTGCTTCCTTAGTGTTGTGAATTCAATCCACAACTGATTTTTCCTAGCCCTTGTGTTGGAGGAAAAATATGATGACAAGGTTTCCCAAGTCTCTTGGGATGTCTTACAATTTCTAATATGTGGCAAAAGAAAATCAGATATAGAGCTGAGTAAATAAGACCTTGCCAATGCATCCTTAGCACACCATGTGTTGAGCTTTTCATGTTCTTCCTTGGTTGGTGATCCTCTTGCTTTGAATGAGGGCAATTCCTCACCTCCTGAGATGTAACCATAGAGACTCCTTCCTTGTAAGTAGGTCTTCATCCTTATAGACCATGCTTGATAGTTGTTCCTATCCAATTTATCAATGAATGAAGTAAAACCATCTCCCATTTTACCTTAGGTTGCTCTGATACCACTATTGGGAAAGATGGATGGGTACTTCAAGAGATTGAGTAGGTACTGCTAAACCTGCTTTGTACCAGCCCTCTTTTGCTTCACAGCTGATAACTAGACCTCCTTAGCTTTCCAATGACACCATAAAATGTCCTATGTCCTTTGGAAATGATGTGTGCAATGATTGAATCAATACAGATAACTTTGGAAGTCACAAACTCAAGAAAACCTTCTATTTATGGCTTGACACCTGCTGAGTATTTTGCTCAATTTGACCAGCACAGTAGGAATTGGAAAAATTCCTTTTAGGGGTATCTAATTAGCTTAGTAATCTACCTATTCCAAGTGCAAGGATGTAAAATGATAAACTATGCTAAGAGAAATCAATTTAGCAAGTTAAGCTATACCACCAACTTTTTAGGACTGTAGCAGAAAATGACCAGAGTTCACCTCGACGCAGATTTCTCCAAATTCACTAAATAGAATGTCTTCAAACTTTAGCATCTTGTAGATTACTACAAGCTGAGTCCAACAAGCTTTGAATCACTGAATTTGGTGAAGAATTGACTGAGTAATGCCGTTGACAAGTTGACAGACTTTTGAGTAGACTAACAGAGAATACAGAGATGGACAATATGAATGTATGTATTAATGAACATTTGTATACAACTCCATTGGCATGTATATCGTTGCCAAATGGTCTAGAGAGGTGTGAGCTAGAATGTAGACCTCACACACACTCAGAAATCAATCATGCTAGGCTCGGGAGTGCTCTCTCTTACCCGTGACTTTTCATATCCATTTTTATAAGAGATGACTAAAATTTGAATTCAAATTCAAAGTTTTGGCTCCCTATGATCAAGCTCCTAAATGCTTGCAGATATTCTTTCAATCAAGCAACTAACTTTTCCACGAATCCTTTTGTTAGGTGATTACAAGAGATTCCAAGAGATTCCAAGTCAATTTGACTTTTACAATGAGGTAAAGTGGTAATTAACCACTAGCATATGTTCCTATGCTTCTTCATGTATGTATAGACTTCAATGCATCCTTTGAGCCAAATGTGTAGGCTTGTAGTTTACACCAACACTAACTGCATCATTCTCACACTGCATCTTTTCACTTAGCTCATAGGACTAACAACACACACAATCATCGAGCACTCACTGATCGACTAACTCATCATTCACCTCATGTTAATGTTGTAATGGGGACAAAAATTGTTCTACCTTTTCCTTTACAATGTTAACGCATGCTTCTATATTCTCACAGAACTAGCAAGCAAGCTGTAGCATGGCAGAAACCGGAGGCACCAGTTCCCAGGCAGGGTCTGGTGCCTCCCTCTGGAACCACAACTCACTAAGGGTCTAGTGGACATTGAAACCCTCCCTCTGGAACCACAACTCACTGAGAGACGTCAAGAACTTAGAGTTGTGCATGTGCTTCCTATTCAGGACCCGCCTCAAGGGCACACTTCTCAAGTGGGGAAACATGCACATTGGTTCAGTGATGTCATAGGGCCATTGGGAGACGACACCTACTTTTGGGAGGCAGAACTTGAGTTTAATGGAAAATGGGGACAATATCATTTCTTTACCCGCGAATTTGAGCAGTATCAGAATGAAGAAGTAATGCGATCAGTATGGACCAAAGCGGGCTTGGATGGCTATTTCCAGGCACATTTACCTAAGCCAGATTTCCTGCGCTGTTCCTACGTTATCAGTACCATCACCCCTAGCAGGGCTAAAGGAGGCGATATTACCTTCATGCTACCCTCATTGACACCAGGCCACGAGCTCAAAACATTCAAACTGACCCTCAACCTAGTACGAGAGGCATTGAACATGCAAGGTATGCATATTCCCACTGAGAAAGAAATAATGATTCCAAGCAGGATGAAGCACAAGGATCTCAACAAATTGAAGGACATGGTAGCAATGACACCATCCATCGCTCTCCACCTACAAACGATCATGCAGCACTTCGCTTTCCCCACCCAAGAACGCTTCAGAATGCCACCAAAAAAGATCTGGTTCACCTTGTACTTGGCAGAGACAGAGAATCTCACCATCAATATGCCACATTGGATCATCGATCAAATCCACCTAGCCCATCAATGATGGAGTAAGCAATAGAAGAATGTGCTTCATAGATGCTGTGCTCTAACAAAAATAATTTACAGGTGCTTACCTTACGACGTGCCCATTCAAAGAGCACTAGTATGGTCTAGGGCCCAAGAATTCCAAAGACGGCTATCAATGGCGAGTCCTCCATCAAAGAAAATGAGAGGGGGAGTGCAATTATCGTGTGCCCAAGCGAGGGGAGCCACCACAACACCAGAGGTGACCCCTCCACAAAGGCGCCGTGTCTGACCATTTACTATTCGCCTACCCAGACCAAGTGCAGAAAGACCCAATCTGGTGTTCCCTCCGATTCCATCGGACTTGGAGTTCCCACAAGGCTACACCCTAGCCGATTTGACAGATGAAGAAATTGCCCGCATGATAAATGAGTCTAACCTGGAGACAGAAGGAGAGTAGACCCAAGGATCACAACCCACTACTACAACTTCAGCCCGGACGCAATCGGAAGTAGTAGAAGTAGAAGAGGATGAAGAAGAGACAGAAGAAGAAGAAGCAAATGAGGAGTATGATCAAGAATATGACAAACTTTCAGAACTAGCAAGTGCCCCAGCATACTTGACCCAAATGAAAAGATTGTATGAAACCATGAAGCGAGTCCAAGAACAACACAAAGTGTCGCTCGAGACAGGAAAGGTGCTCATGAGCCAAATGTTAGCCAAGGAAGGTGTGGATGACATGTTTATTGAATCAATGAACCTGCACGCAGATGCGGTAGGCTTAGATGAAGCCGTTCATGCAGCCATGGCTTATATTCATCGCTTTGAGAAACGAGTGCCTACCCGCCCCATGCGATCCGGCAAGCAAATTCACATCAATGTATCAGAACCAGGAGATAACACACAAACAAAAGAACATCAGGCGGAACCACTCTCACCACACCCCTCACCTCTCACTACACAACTTACTTCACCACATGGCACTACCACCCCCACTTCCACCATTACCACATATGTCATGGGAATTCCTCTCTCTCTCGGCATCCAATTCGGAGGAGTAACCATGCCGAGTTTCACAACACTATTCACGAACATCACATCCACCCCACCCACTGTCCCCATCTACACAATCACACACACGTTTGACACCATGGAAACATCACCAGCCACAACACCACTCCCTCCCCCCACGCAACCTCAATCTCCCATACCCCCTCCACCCACCTCACCACTTAACTCCACATCATTCACGACTCCGTTTCCCTTCCCCATTCCCCCTGCATCCTCTCCTTTCCCTGCATTCTTTAATGTAAATAATGTGTTTTCGACGTTACATCAATGTGTGTACCAACTACAGAGTGAGTACCAGGCCCTCGAAGACGGTCATCGCCAACTAACTACGAATCACCAACAACTACAGAGGCGGCTTACAACTATAGAAGACGAAAACGCAGACCTCAATCAATGCTATACCACACTCGAGCACGCCCATCAAACCCTCCTGGAGACACCCCAACCATCACAATTTCCAGGCGTCAAACAACTAGAGGCTTTACTTGAAGTCTACCAAGCAGATAATCTAAGAGTACGACATAATTTGACCCTACTCAGAAAACACATGGCTACCGCCCTTGAAGAGAAAAAGCATCTACAAAAGCAAAATGAAGAAAACCTAGAAGCCGAAATGGAAGGATCCCCCCACGAGATCGACCCAAAACAGTTTAAAGCAGTCCCCTCAGATACAATGAAGACAATCCTGGAAAGCTATGCCGATCTATTAGAAGCACATGAGGATTTGGAAAGGGAATGGGATGCACTACGCCGCCAGCTCAGGGAACAGGAGGAACAACCCAAGGTCATAGAGACAACCTCGACTTCAGAGAGGTAAAGGCATTAACGGAGCAGGTGGCAGAATTGCAAAAGAAGTTACTGGAATATGAAAGACAACCCTCTCCAGTTATAGAACTAGAGCCAGATGAATTGGTACCCATTGAGGTGGATGAGTCATATGAGGAACCATATGTTCCTATGCCGATGCGAGGAGGTCAGCAAACCTCGGAAGGAATGGACACCCTGGAAGTCGAAGCACCCGAATGGCTTCAGACACTCGAAAAGACATCTAAAACCCATGAAGATCGAGTGGCAGTCCAAATCCAATTAATGGCTAAATTGGAAGACACTCTCATAAAGTTCAAAATATTTCCGAAGTATGTCTCATCACAGATGGATAGGCACCAACGATGATCAGTATGTGCCATATTGTGTACTCTTAGCAGATTACAATGCAGAAATTAAACAACGATGTGGCAAGGGTCCAACCTTTGCCACACAATTCGGCCCTGATGATATTCCAAAGAGTGCTAAAAAAGGATCCATTCATCAACCCACCTGGCGGATACGACTCTTAGAAACCTACCCTGAAATGGTTCGTACCTGGAACAACATGCCGTTATTTATCAAATACAACCCTTGTTATGTTCCTGTCCTCCAAAGACGCATGTGGCGCGAGTTTACCATTGTTGTAAAGAACGTCAAAGGCTATGCAAAGTGGTTAAATTATGTCTATCTAGCACCTCCTCAAGGACCTCCCACCGTTGCTTATATGATCTCTACAATCCGTCACTAGAGCATTCGACTACGGAACACCCCTGATGTGATGGCACAGATGTGCATGAAGATCTTCGAATTAATGCTGATCACATTCAAAACATTGAAGAACATGAAAGACCCCCACTTCTCAAGAGTTGGCTTCACTGCCGGCAACCTAGATCTGGTATAGGACATGAGCACCACCCCCTCAATAAAAGTAATATATGCCTGGCACACAAGAATAAAATACCTCCCAGCTTGCTTCAAGCAGACCTTCGAGGAGATGTTCGTCACAGGGTTCTGGGAATATCACTCAGAAATACTCGTACCCAAGCCCTCACATCTCCTCCAATTATTTGCTATGGAGAGGACCATCCACTCAGATCAATTGCGGGAGCCACATCCAGAAATCCCAGGTCCAGTGAATTGGGATGCATTATTAACAGACCTAGCATGGGGGCTGCGACTAGAAGAACACCACCTTGCTTCAGATGTGGTTCAATACTATGTCCAACGCTCAGCTAGACAAGGGTCTCTCAGAGACGACAGACGCGAGAGAGGGGGGGGGGTGTTTGCAGCAGTCAAGGCACCGAAGGACTCACAAGACAAGGAAGCCAAAGAAGGGAGCCAGAGCGGAGGGAAGGCACAAGCAGACTAAGCAGTCAACGAAGATCTGGCAAGTAGGCCATTCAAATTTTTCTAAAACAACATCTTCATAACAGTGATTCTCATCACTACAAATCATTTTAAATACCATTTCACCTTTTTCTAACTCCATTTTGTGCAAGCCAAGGAGTCCTCAAGCTTGAGGAGTATTAGAAGTAGCGTCGTACCAATTTTCATAATTTTTAGACTTCGTTTGAGCCTCCAAATAGACCCTAGAGCCTAATTTTTAACTAGGCCGGACACTAGGTCTGGACAAGGCCAAAAGCTAGTCAAAAACTATAAATAGAGGTAGAGAGCTCATTTTTGAGGTTAGCTTGTAATAGATTTGAACTTGTATGAGCATTTTGGAAGTAATCTAAAGGAACTCCATTGTCTTCCTCTTTGTCTTGCCGTGTGTGCACGTGTGTGTGTATGTGTGTGCATGTTGGTGTGCTTCTCACTCATGCACTTGTGCCTTCACTTGCTCAAGGTCATCATACCATCCTCAAGTCTTCCCCGATTGACATTAAAGGAGGTGCTACTCATCACTGAGCTACACATAGTTTCATTCTTTACCACAATGATTACATGTTTTACCTTTGTGCGAATTATGGGAACGTCCACGTCTTCCTTTGCTTTACCACAACCTCTTCCTCGTGTGTTATCATTTGATCCATGCCCATTGTCTTCCTCTATCAATGTTTTGATTGTTTCCATCTTTTCAACCCTGTTAAAATTTCATCATAATCTATGCCTTGGGTTAAATCATTTTACAACCACTCTACTTTAATGCCTAGCAACTAAACCATAGACATTTCTCTTTAATTTAAACAACCATTTTCTTTTGATATCATCACATCTTCTTCTTTTAAAAAAGGCTGCCATGTGTGATCATCCTTGAGAGCTTTGATCTCCTCTTGCTTAGCTTTCTTCCATTCTTTTCATGTGAAACCTCCTTTATATGTCTCACACTCTTTGTCATTGATGATCTGAATGATGTATGCAAAATTCTATGCATAGAAATATCATAACTCAATTTTGAATTGGATACCTTATCCTCAACATCTTTTATTTCATTTACAATGTTAGTTCTCCAACCTATTGAGATCTAACGTTTGATTAATCAATGCTTCATACTCTTCTTCACATGCATGTTTCTTACTATTTTGTGTAGCACTTGATTATTCACTTCTACAAAAACCTAAAACTAGAGACAAAGAATGGACCCTAAGTACTTCCGTCAATGTTGATACTCCTTGATTTGATGCAGATGCCTCTAGACCTACACAATGTTTGATTAGATCCTCCATAATCATCATAATCGTCTCCATTAATCTTCTCCTTTCCTTTGTCTTCATGCCATAGTCTTAGAACATCAAACATCAAATCTCCAATATTCCTACTTCCTTTCTTTTGGGGTGTAGGAATTATATCCTTTTTATCTTAAAAAAACCCCATGAGAATGATTTATTTTTTCTTGGCTCGTTTTTGTCTTCTCACCTCTTTTGGAGTGTGAAAAACGCAGATGAATCCAAAGTCTTTGAGGTATATAAGGTCAAGTTTTTTACTAGGGTATACCTCTTCTAGTTTTAGGTTTTGAATCCCCCATGTTCTGAACCTATTCATCAAGTAAATGGTGGTTGTGATAGCCTCATCCCAATAGCATAATGGAGCGTTCATCTCATTAAGAATGCATCTTGCAAACTAAGGGCTAAATTGCATCTTTCACAAAAGTAACATCACAACTAACTAGAGTTTATCTACTATGTGGATGATGACGATATACATGATAGCCTTTGCTTTTAGAATTGTAACTAATGAAAATACATTTCAATGCCTTATCCTCCAATTTTTTATGTTATTGTTAAGACACTAATGCATATGCTAGAAAACCAAAAACACAAAAATGACCAATAGATGGCTTGCATCCATACCATGACTCATATGGAGTGATAGATTGAATTGTTTTGGTAGGACACCTATTAAGTAGATATGCTGGACATGTAACAGAATCAAGACAAAAGATGTACACCTTGTTTTTCTACCATATAGCTTACCATTTCCACAAGAGATGTTCTTCCTTTTAGCAAATCAATTTTGTTGAGATGTATGTGACATTGACATTAATTTAATATCCCACACTCATCAAGAATTGGATTAGGTTCATAAGGCATATACTCTCCTATTAGGAGGCCTCCCATGTGGATCATACATTTGGTAATACTCGCAAATTTATGAACACTCAATTGAGGGTTGAGGCGGCTATGAGTAAGTTTTTTGTAGCAATATAATATGGATTACTTTTTCATGCTAAAGACATTATCACTTTCTATATTGAGACAAAGAATAACTTACAAAAAGTAGAGTTGTATGAGAATGTACTCTGATTCAATTCAAACAACCTGCTGTAACTTCTAATGACTAATGAAGTGTTTTTTTTAGTGCATATAGTGTCTCATTTTCCTTTTTTTCTAATTCAGTGTAGGTTATGAATGCTAATTTGGAGTCAAGTATATAATTGTGTAAGAATATAAAAATACGTGAACTAGGAGTAGAAACCATAGATTCAATCTATCTATCATCACAATTTCCACATTCCATGAACCTAGAACTTTCATTGAGGTAACATATCACCACAAAAACTGATACAAACGATGGGATGGGGTGCTATTGGTGAGTGGAGACTATAAAGAACCTTTTGGGGTGATGAAGGAAATGGAGGCATACCATGCCATTTGGTTTGGTACTTCTTTTCATTGTTTAAGGAAGACAGGCATCTATTTGATATAACAAAAGCACTTGAAGGCTTTGATAATACAATTCCCAGCCATCTGCATATCCTAGAGTCAATACCTTTTCTCATAGAGGATGCATTAGTTTTTTATCCCATGATTTTTGGGAGATTTTGCAACTCTCTCTGCAACTACAAACGTAATGTGACCTCCCAAGATATGCTCAAATCGAAATTGTTCTAAAGCTTTAGTTATTTCTAAAAGATGGTGCAAAGATTTCAAAAGATCTCCTATAACTAAAAGTAGACCAAAATAAATTGAAAAATCACATCCCAAATGGATGCTCACACATAAAATGGAAATGTTTGCAATATAGGTATGATGCATGTCAGGTTTTCTCCAAGGCTTTCGACTAAGGCGGCGACTAAGGCATAGACCTTGGCATACCTTGTCATCCGAGTCACCGAAGTCACCGTTGGCGCCGTTGGCTGCGCGCGAGGGAGGACCTCAACGATCAAGGAATATAGAGGTTCCCGGTACTTCCCGGGAGGTCACCCATCCCAGTACTGTTCCCCCCAGAGCTCGCTTAACCGCGGCAATCTCTTGCCACTAAGCTACACTCTTGTGGTGTTTGAAGAAGGGGAAAGACTAAGGTTGGCATTACCTTGAACAAGTTTTGGTCCCTCAAAGCTTCATTTTTGCTTTTAAAGCCTATTTCTGAAGCAATTTTGGGGTGTTTTTGGAGCCATTTTGGAGTACTTTCGCACGTAGTTCTCTTCACACAGGTCCAAGAACATCAAGAAGAGTGTTCCTTGTACTTCTCAGACAATAAATATCAACCTTTGGGGCTGTATTTTCAGCCACACTCGTAAAACTACAGGTTTCTCGAGGGGTTTTCAGTTTTGGTGGGAGCAGTCGCTGCAAATTTATGCAGGTTTTTAAAGCCTAAAACATCAGAGTTGACAGACACTTGCAGGTGTTATTGGCTAGTTTTTTGGGCTGTGTATTCAGCCTTTCAGTGTCATTTTACTGCATATATTGAGCACATACACACCATGTACGCTTCTGTGGATACCGCTTATGTACGTCCATGTGGGCATTGATATAGCGGTTACGTTCTTTGCATAAAGCCTTTTACGTTTGATAAAGAGGGTCGTGGTGAGGTTTTCTTAACTGGGAGACACCCAGATGTCGGGGTCTCTTCGGTGATGCAGGTGGAAGACTTACCCAGCCTCGCCATAGGAGATGTATGATAGTTGTTCATAGGTGCTCGATAAGCCTAGATGGCTTCTATTGGGTAACTGATTATATGCAGTGGAGTCAGTGATTCACTATGCAGGTAGACATGTTAGTACTTGCAGTTTTATGATACTTTGACACTGGTCATATGCTAATTTTGCAGAGGATACTCTGGCAAAATTTTTCCAGATTTCTGGTTTAGTCAACTATATAGTGGTCGATTTACTCCTTGATACACTTATTTGTTGGTGTTTGGACTCTTCTAGCTCCATTATCATTCTATTCAGTTCTCTACGATCATGGCATCAGAGGTCTCAGGCACATCCGGTGGATCAGGGTCTAGTGCTAGCGTTCCGAGGAGGAGCTATAACTTGCAGGGCAAAGACCATTTTGAGATCCGAAAATTTGATGGCACAAACTTTGCTCTATAGAAGAATCAGATTAAAGATGTGCTGATTCAAAGAAGGCAATGGAAGCCAATAAATGGGATTTCAAAGAAGCCTGCTGACATGGATGAAGATGATTGGGATGAGTTAGATGAAATGGCCAGGTCTACCATTCGCTTGCACCTAGCAGATAATGTTTACTTTACAGTATTAGACTGTGAAAGTGCAGAGGAGCTTTGGAAGAAGTTATGCAATACATATGAAAAAGAGACGGCATCAAATAAAGTATATCTGATGAGAAAATTATACGACCTTCGTATGAAGGACACAGATAGTGTTGCTGCTCATCTAAATGAGTTTGATGCCATATTCTCCCAGTTACAGGCTTAGAAAATGGATATGGACAATGAAATGAAAGCAGTATTGCTGTTATGCACCCTGCCATCATCATGGGATACATTTTGCACGGCTATTAGCAATAGTGCACCAGGTGGTAAACTCATCTATGATGACATATGTGGAGCACTCTTGAGTGAGGAGATTCGTAGAAAATCTATGGTTGGCACTCAGAGTGGAGATGCATATAATGTTCGTGATTCTTACCAAGGAAAGAATCAACAACGTGGCAGGAGCAAGAACAAGGAAAAGAATGGTCAACGGAATAAGAGCAGAAGTAAATCAAGGAAGAGGGATATTGAATGCCATTATTGTCATAAGAAAGGACACATGAAGAAAGACTGTTATGCATTAAAGAATGCTAAAGGTAAAGGACAGAATGTTGATGGGCATGTTAAACAGTTACCTGCACCATCTACTTCGACTGTGAAGATTGAAGAAATTAATGCTATTTCTGATGATGCTGATGTGTTGACACTTGATAGTACTGTGCCATCTGAGGCACTTATGGCTGATTCTCTTTCCCACACCTGGCTGCTAGATTCTGGTGCTTCTTTCCATGTGACACCACATAGAGAATGGTTCTCTAATTATGCAGCAAAGTCTCTTGGTACCGTGAGACTTGGTGACTCTTACCAGTGTGATGTTGTGGGGATTGGAGATGTGGTTGTGCAGTTCATTGACGGTTCAAAATTTACTATGCATAATGTACGCCATGTACCTCAGTTATCACACAGTTTGATGTCAGTTGGTCAACTTGATGACCTTGGTTACAAGGTGGTCTTCTATGCTCAGTCCTTTCGTATATCAAAGGGCAATATGGTTATTGCAAAAGGAAGGAAAGTTGGCTCACTTTACCTTTTATTTGTATCACAGAAAGAACACTTGTTAGCTGTTACTGAACAGCCTATGGCTTGTATTTGGCATGGTCGTTTGGGCCATATATCTCGTAGTGGAATGGAAAATCTTTCTCGTTCTGGCTACTTACCTGTGTTATCTTTCTCTGATTTTTCATTTTGTGAGCATTGTCAATATGGAAAGCAAACCAGAAATGTGCATAAAACGCACATTGACTCTTCAATTCAGCCTTTAGATCTTGTTCATACAGATGTGTGTGGTCCTATGCCCACTAGGTCCTTAGGTGGTTCTCTTTACTTTGTTACTTTCATAGATGATGCTACTAGAAAAGTCTGGGTATATCCTATCAAATCGAAGGATGATGTATTCCCTACTTTCAGAAAATGGCTTGCTTCAGTTGAGACTGAAAAAGGAACTAAGCTTAAGGCTTTACGTTCAGATAATGGGGGTGAGTATACCTCACATGAATTCAGCCTTTTCTGTCAGTGTAGAGGGATTCGTAGAGAGTTTACAGCTCCTTATACCCCAGTACAGAATGGTGTAGCTGAGAGGATGAATAGAACTATTCAAGATAGAGTAGTCTCTATGTTGCATCATGCAAACCTCTCACAAGGTTTTTGGGCAGAAGCAGTATTGACTGCAGTTCATGTGATTAACCTTTCACCTAGTACTGCCAAAGGTCTGAAAGTGGCACAAGAGTTATGGACAGGGAAACCACCATATTATGATCATCTTCGAGTTTTTGGGTGTGAAGCATATGTTCATATACCCAAGAATCTTAGACAGAAGTTGGACCATAAGTCAAAGAAATGCATTTTTCTTGGATATGGTCGAGAAGGACAATTTGGATATCGCTTATGGGATCCTGAAACACGGTCAGTGATCAGAAGTAGTGATGTCATTTTTAATGAGTCTAAGATGCATAAACAGCCGATTAAGGAGGTTGAAGTGAGAAGAGTGGTGTTTGAGGATACTAGTCCTCCGGTTAGCATGCATAAAAATGCTGCACATAGGGATGTTCAAGAGAATGTCCATTCAGATCAGTCTGCACATGTTCCTGCTCAGCAACCATTGAGACGTTCTGCACGTGTCTCATATCCACCTGATAGATATGTTCCAGGTTTAGATTTTGTTATGCTAACAGATGTCGGTGAGCCCTCTTGCTACAAAGAGGCTATGCAGACAGAGGATCATGCCAAGTGGGAGCGTGCCATGAAGAGTGAGTTGGATTCTATTCACAAGAATGGTACTTGGGACTTAGTACCTTTGCCAAAGGGAAGGAAAGCTTTACCATGTAAATGGGTATATAAGCTGAAATTCACATAAGATAGTGCTTCTCCAAAATATAAAGCACGACTTGTTGCAAAGGGTTTTAAGCAACAACATGGTGTTGATTTTGAGGAAATCTTCTCCCCAGTGGTCAAGATGACTACTTTGCGCATGTTGCTTGGATTCGTTGCAATGGAGGACTTAGAGCTAGTCCAAATGGATGTGAAAACAGCTTTCTTGCATGGAGATCTTACAGATGAGATCTATATGGAACAACCAGAGGGTTATGTAGTTCCTGGCAAGGAAAGTCTAGTTTGTAAGCTCAAGAAGAGCTTGTATGGACTTAAACAGTCTCCTAGACAATGGTACCAAAAGTTTGATGCTTTTATGAAGTCCCAAGGCTATTCTCGGAGCAATGAGGATCATTGTCTCTACACAAAGAGATGTTCTGATGGCAGCTTGATATGCTTGATACTTTACGTCGATGATATGTTGATTGCTGGGAAGTCCTCTTATGATTTGTCAATTCTCAAAAAGAAGTTGAGTCAGACATTTGATATGAAGGATTTGGGGGATGCCAAACATATTCTTGGCATGCGCATTACTCGTGATAGGAGTAAAAGATGCATATACTTGTCTCAAAGTGAGTACATATCCAAAGTACTTCATCGATTCAATATGCAGGGTGGAAAGGCATTGAGTACACCTTTACCCACATATGTGAAATTGAGCAAGGATGACTGCCCCAAATCAGATGAGGAAAAGGAATTCATGACCAAAATTCCCTATCAGTCTGCTGTTGGTAGTCTCATGTATGCTATGGTAGCTACGAGACCAGACATTGCATTTGCAGTGGGAGTTGTGAGCAGATATATGTCTAATCCTGGCAAGAAACATTGGGAAGCGGTCAAAATGATTTTGAGATATCTGAGTGGCACTAAGGACAAGTGTCTATGCTTAGGTAGAGGGAAAGCATCCATTATTGGTTACACAGATTCTGACTATGCTGGTTGTGTAGACAATCGTAAGTCTACATCAGGGTACATTTTTCATTTTGCTGGAGGTGCTATCTCTTGGAGATCTCGTCTTCAAGAATGTACAGCTGTTTCCACCACAGAAGCAGAGTATGTTGCAGCAAGTGAGGCATGTAAGGAAGCATTGTGGCTTTCTCGTCTTGCTTGTGATATGGGTTTGCCTCAGCATGTACCTCACTTGCTCAGTGATAGTCAGAGTGCCATTGCTTTGGCTAAGAATCCGGTCTATCATGCAAAGACCAAGCACATTGAGGTGAGGTATCACTTCATTAGAGATTGCTTAGCCACTGAGAGCATTATTCTTGAGAAGGTTCACACTCGAGATAATGCTGCAGATGCTTTGACTAAAGCTCTACCACAGGATAGCTTTCGACACTGTTGTCACTTGATGGGGGTTACTTGACTCTTGATCTTACACAGGCACTTGTATACTGTGTAACATGCCCATCAGGTGGGAGCTATAGTTTGTATACTTACACTCAGGTATTCTTTATCATTCTTTCTTTTTTCTCCCATAGTTACTCTGGCCATATTGGCCTTTAGTGGGAGATTGTTACCGTTAGTGTCCATATGAAAGGCCAAATGGCCACCGGACACTTCTTTGTATATGTTCTTTAATAAAACATATAGTGGCCTGGTCAGTCACAGACTGTAAGTTCGACCGCATTTGTAAAACCTAAGAAGTCTGTCTTCGTGCTCCCTGTGTACTGCGTTTTCTGCGTATTCTACAACATTTGTGCGTAGTACTGTGTGTGGCGACCAGAGCTCGGTTTTCTACTTTGAGCATATCGTCGTGGAGCTCTCGAGAAGGAGAGTCCAGTGTGGTGCACGCCATCGAATTACTTCATTGATGACCATCGTAGATGGACTATTCTTTACTTTATCAAGAGTAAGAATGAAGTGTTTGATTGCTTCAAGAAGTATCTAGCACATGTGGAGAATCATACAGGTAGATCACTAAACAAGCTCATATCTGATGGACGGGGAGAATACTTCTCCAAAGATTTTGATGAGTTCTTGCAAGATAAAAGTATCAAAAGGGAAGTGACTATCAAGTACTCTCCTCAACTAAATGGAAATTACTAACTTCAGAATCACTCTTTTTGATAAAGAGTGAGGGATTTGCCTTGCTAGCTTGAAACCCTTTATGCTACAAGAAGGCAACAAGTTTGTGAATCCAAGCTCTAGGAGCTTGTTTGAGTCCATATAAAGCTTTGTTGAGTTTGCACAAAAAATTAGGATGTGCTTTGTCTTCAAAACCAAGTGGTTGTGCCATATACACCTCCTCTATTATCCAACCATTAAGGAATGTATGTTAACATCCAATTGAAGAGTCTTCCAATTTGTGGAAGAAGCAACACTTATAAGTACTCTGATTGTGTGCATCTTTGCAACATGAGAGAATGTCTCCTCCTAGTCAAGTCCTTGAGTTTTTGCAAAGCCATTTGCCACTAGCCTTGCCTTCTACCCATCAGAATTCTTCTTTAATTTATAAATCCATTTCGAACCTACTACTTTCATTGATGAACACTTGCGAACCAACTCCCAAGTTTTGTTCTTCTCAAGTGCTTCAGTTTCCTCTTCCATTGCTGGCTTCCATTTTGGCTTATCCTTGAAATCCTAAAATGTTGAGTGTTCTTCTTGATTTAAGTCATATGATAAGTAGATTGAGTGCTTAGTAACAAGACAAGTATCAAACCCATACCTCTCTAGTTTTATTTTCTCCCTCATGGACCTTCTTAGACCATGATGTGATGATTCTGCTTCATGAACAAGCTCCTCCAGTTTAGCTTTACCTTAAGACTTCCATGCTTTGATTTTTTGTATCTAAGGCACTTCATAATCTTCTAAGATATCCTGCTCTTCCACTTAAGGAGGTTTGTCTTTGATCAGCTTTGGAACTTCGTCTTCAATATCATAAGGTAAGTTGAGTTTCTTGCATGAGTCTTCATACCAAGAACTATTCTCATTAAACACAACATCTCTACTTACCAAAAAAACCTTTGTTTTTTGGGTTGTATACCCTATAGCCTTCTTGATTTTTGTAATATCAAATGAATACACATATCTCTCCCTTAGGGTCCATCTTTCCTCTAATCTACGAAACATGAGAATATGAAATACATCCAAATATTTTGCAATGCTCCAAGCTAGTTTTTCTCCCATTCCAGGCCTCATATGGTTTCATACCATCAAGAGAATTTGAAGGTAACCTATTAATAAAAAAAGTGGCTATAGATAGAGATTGAGCACACAAGTAATTAGGTAACTGAATTGTCCTATTTCTTCTCTCTACCACTCCATTTTGCTCTGGAGTGTACTTTGTAGTAATCTAACTCTTGATTACCCTTTCTTGAATGAAGGAATCAAAATCATGGGAGAAATATTATCCCCCTCCATCTCATCTTAGCTTCTTTAGTTTCGTACCTATTTGATTCTTCACAAGAGCTAGGTATTTTTTGAAGCATGAAAAAACTTCATCCTTGTGTTTCATGAAATATAGAATAGTCCATCCACTACAATCATCAATGAAAGAGATATAGTACCTTGATCTAGAGATTGAAGCATCCTTGCTAGGTTCTCATACATTTTTATGAAGCAATTCCAAGTTGTCTCCATGCATATACCCTCTCTTCATGATAGGTAACTTGTGGGAGTTTCCAAATCGGCATGCACTACACTTATGAATCATATTCTGCTTTGACAAATTAGGAAGTCCAAGTACACTTTGGTCTCTCCATAACTGTTTTAATGATCCTTCGCCAATATGTGCTAACCTCTTGTGCCAAACTTCCAATCCTCTGAGTGTTTGTATACCATAATTAAAGAGTGAAATATTCCTTGTATCTTGTAATTTAAATATGAATAATCTACCTTTTACCCTTTGCAAAGTTCCTGAATCCTTGACTTGGATCTACAACAAATGCACCTCTCATTGTGAAGCTGACTTGCAAATGTTTCTCCACAATCTACCCTACACTTATCAAACTTTTTATGATGCTATGAACATAGAGTACCTTGCTAAGAAGATTGCGATTCCATTTGGTGCCTTTACATTTCCCATCTTTTCCACAAGGTTCCTTGTATTATCACCTATTTGTACCTCATGCTTGTTTCTTGGATCTTCCAAATATGAGAGAAGAGCCCCATTTCCTGCCACATGATTTGAACACCCTGAATTTATGTAGAAAACATGCGCATCAGATTTACCTTGAGGTAATGTCATATTCAGCAGTAGCAATGAGTCCTCTTGATTTTAGTCCTCTATGTAGTTTTTTAAATATCTTCTCCCTTTGTATCCTCCTTGATATGTTGAACTGTTGTAATTGTTTTGATTGCCATTAATATTGTTGAACCTTCCTCTTGAGTAGCCATAACCTCCGCTATTGTACCCTTTGCCTCTTTCATTCCTGGAGTTCCTAAAGAAAGTTTCAGTTGTATGATTGGTTAGTTGACAACTAGAACAAGGCTTAGAGCCTTGGGGTCTCCCCCTGCCTTGTCTACCTCCTCTAACTCTTCCTCTAGCATTTCTTCCTCTACCTACATAGTTAGCTTGGTGTATACCTACTTCATCATCCACTTTCTTTCCTTTCCCTATGTTGTCTTTGAGTTTACTTTTATCAGTGTATGAGGCAAAGGATTTATTACCTTTGGAATCTTCTCCATTCTTCATAAGCTTGGCCTCTTGGGTAAGCAGTTATCCAATGAGTGTATTGAATTCTAGTACATGCATATCCATGTATAGATCCATTGTTGTGGTAAAGGCTTCACCTGTATGCCATTGATGACTTGCCTTACAATTGGTTCTTCATCAATCACTTCTCCAATTCTTCCTAGTTAATCAGCAATATCCTTTATTTTTGTGAAAATATAACTCACATTTTTCTTGGGAGATTTCTTGAGGGTTGTGGAATCCAACCATAATTGATTCTTTCGGGCCTTTTTTCTTGAAGAGAAGAAGACCTTACGTGCATTCCAGACTTCCTGAGAGGTTTTACAAATCCTAATGTGAGGCAACAAAAAATCAGAGAAAGAGTTGAGGAGATAAGACCTTGCAAATGCATCCTTGGAACACCATGCATTCAATCTTTCTTGCTCTTCTTGTGTAGGTTGATTTTTGTTTCTGAACTTTGGCATAACTTCATCTCTAGCTACATAACCATATAAACTCCTAACTTGAAGGTATGCCTCCATACTTAATAACCAAGCAGATTCATTACCTTTGTCCAATGTTTCAATTTATGAGGGGAATCGATCTGTCGTGTTGTTCAACATTGCTCTAATACCACTATGAAGAGATGGATTGTATTTGGTGACGATGAAATGGTGTTGCTGAGACTTTGCACTACACAAGCCAAATTGACTCTAGGGATATGTAGTGGGCCCTTTTAGATTATGGATCTATTAGATAACCTATGTATGTTGCAAGATCACTCACAAATAGATGATCCCAAATCGATAGGTTTGACCAATGGTCAACTTGAGAAAACTTTCTATTTTGGAAAGATAAGCTCTAGTATTCTACTCAATGCTCCTTCTCTGGTTAAATTTGAATAGAGAGCTTTTAGAGGGAGCTAACTAGGACATGAAAGAAACCTATTATAAGTTTTTCCAATCAAAATGAGTGACTATATTGAGAGAAATAAATTTAACAAATCACCTATGTGATCTCGATTTTTTAGGAAGCAGTAGAACTAAATACACAGTGAGATTCTAATGAATGTTTCGCACAATTAAAGCACCAAATGCAATGAGAATTTTAAATCTTAAATTAGACTTAGAGAGCTACAATTACCAAGTTAAATCATTGAAAAAGATGAGTCATGGTCCGAGAAAGCATTTCTGCAATCTGACTAAAAATTCAGATTACTCATAGTGAATGGTATACTCACATAGACTTGAAGTTGTGGCAACAAGTATGTATGAACTCAAATGTATATTACATGGAAAGTACAATAGACTTATGGATACATGTAGGAGCTTTGCGTAGACACTTAAATATGAGAAGAAGCTCCGAAAAGGAGTGTGTTTTTTATGACTAGATAGGTCACACATATATAGTGTGTCTTGGAGCCATATTTTGAATTTGAATTCATGCTCACCTTAAAAACTTTTCCTCGATTCTAGTATTGAATTCTATTATGAACTCGTGGGTTTATTTGCCTAATATCAAGTGGCTTCAACCACTTTTGAATATTTTACTTTTACAATAGGTGAATACTCAAGAAACTACAAGAGTGAGTTCACCAGAGAACTCTTCATGACTTCAAGTCTTTTCTTAAAGACTACATGATCTTGTGGTACTCAAGCGATCACATAGGCTTCCCAAGAACTTCCTCCAATAGGTAGGATCTAAGGATGATAGGAGAAGAATTTCATGATTCGTAGCATTTCTAGGTTCAAAGCTTGTATCATGGAGTTGCAATAAGCAGGCAATAGTTTCATTATCCTCAATTGAAGTACATTATAGAAGGTTGACCGTAGGAACTATAGAAATAGCATGCATCAGGGAATTGTATATAGATTTGGGACCTGCGAGTTCCAAAAATCACATATTTGGGGAGAATATAAACTCTATGCACCTAGGAATGAATTATCTTTTGTTAGAAAAAAAAAGTCAATATCCTATTGGTCAAACAATGTTGCATGGTTCATTTTGCTGAGAGATCTCAGCATGTTTAGCTGTTCAGTTTAGAGCTTGTACAAGCAAAACTACTAGACGACGTGGATAAAACAAATGCCTTCCAAGGCGTTGGCGCGAGATGAATTCCCATCGGCAGCAGATGGCGCAATGCGGAAGATATTTTGATTTAGAGCTTTTGCTTTAATTAGCGAACAGCGATCACAATTAGCGATAGAGTTTTATGATTGTGTTTTATTAGCTTTTGGGAGAAGCTTTTCAAGGACAACAAATACTATATAAACAAGTGCTTGGGCTCACTTGTATTCATCCTTCACCTAGTTTTCAACACAAGCCTTGAGCTTGGACCTCAATAGAGGTGGTGTTTTGTCTAGCACATGGGGCAACCATGGTGCTAACTTGAAGCATGTTGAGGAGCAGCTATGGAGTTCTTCTTGGTGATTCTTCTTGGAGAAGATGAAGGGTGTGCTCACACTCTAGATCATGGAAAGGAGGTTATCTCTTGTTCATGGAAAGAAGACTTGGTCATTAGCAGCTTGATGGTGAGGATCGGCCATCTACATGTTGTAGTTGAACATTGTCTTCTACATGAAGATTTGGGGCTACTTCAAAGACATTGGATGGTGTTTAACATAAGATTTACATCTTACGTTAAGTATTCAAGTACATATTCTCTTTATGCACATAGGTACTACTTGAATTTTATGGAGGCAATAGCATCCATATCAGGAGGAGTCCTATTTGGCATAGGTACACGAGAATCAGTACGTATATGCTTTATGCATATTTGGATGAGGTGTTTGAGAAGGTGTGTTCACATGAGTTTGAGGATTTCCGGCAGCAAACTTGTTAGCATCCTATGCTATTTTTTAAGTATGTGATCTTTTCACACACGTATCTAACTTAGGGTCTTCCATAGCCTGAGTTTAGATGAGGGTTTGTTGATTATCAGTTTCACACTGATCCTTCCTCTTTCAGTCACTCATATTCACTCTTCTATAACCTATTAGGTCACACATCTCATGTATATTCAGATTTCTACCCATACATCTGAATATGTTTGTTACATTTGTACATTCACTCATTCATCTATTTCTCATCACATAGAGTGGTTGAGAGTTTTGCTCCCACATTTGGTATCAGAGCACTAAGGTTTTGGTGTCAGAACTTTAGGTCTTTGGCATCAATGCATTAAGGCTCATTCAGAATCCCAGGTTCCCAGACTTTCAAATTTACAACATATGATTTAAGAGCATCATTTAAATTTGACATTTGACATACACACTTAATGTAGATGAGTAGAGATTTGAGAATTAGACAATTCAGTTACATGTGTATTCATCAATGTGGAGTATGAAGTTGATGATCTCTTAGCAGCCGAATATCTTTGGAAGAGTATGCAAATACTTTATGAAAGTATTATTTGAAGACCCAGACTTGATGAAGAGAAGGCTACTTCAAATTCAAGGAAGAACAATGGTTTAGAGAAGATGAAGGAATTAGATCAACATCAAATCACAGGTATGAGTTTCTACTATCAGATTATCATTTGCAGGTCATGTCTTAGAAGAGCAGTTATGAAGAGATCTGAAGGATTCAAGGAATGTTTTTATACACTTTCATTATTTGAAAGTTAAAGGCTACATCAAAATAGGTATCTAGATGTTTTTCTAGAGAGTTTTGAGAGATCTCTTTCATGGCAAGAAGGCTCATCTAAGAAGACAAATTTGAAGATGGGATGAGTTTTGTTTTAAGCCAATTTTCTATTGTAAGTTGGTTGGATATCAAGGTACAAATGTGATCTAGAGAAGGTAACTCTAGAAAGGTAATTCATCATTTAGACAACAATTGGTGAATTCAATCTATCAGACATTTGAATCAGAATTTTGATACAGAGATATGAGGAGATGATAAAACATCATTCTATATTCACTTCCATTTATATACCATGTTTTGTTTTATCTCTTACTCTTAGTACTAGAGAAAGAGAAAAAGTCTATTTGAAGAGGTCAAGAGTGTTTGCTACTTCAAGATGAAGAGAACAAAAGGTATGGAAGAGAAGTTTGAAGATGTTGACATCATCAGGTGGAAGAAAGATGCAGAAGAAGAAAGTCCATCATTTCCAAAAGAAAAGTAAGGCTTCTTTTTCTCATATATTTTCCATATACTTTTCTTATTTTATCCTCTACACCCAAAGACAAGTCTACGAAAACATGTTGTGTTAAAGAAGAAGCAGTTTCTTGTTTTGCATGATACTTGGTCATGATTTAGTAGATTTGACAAAGAATTGCATTGAGAGAAAGAAAAGCAACAGATATATGGTTTGACTCATATACGAGTTATGTTTTAGTTGAAGCTTTTAAAGCAGGCAGCTTATAAGTTCCCTCAAAGAATTCTTGGAGTGTCAATACAGAGCTACTATGTATATGACAAGTTGCAGAGAAGTATATTTCTTCTTTATCTAACTCTTAAGGTAAAAGAGTTTTTTGTAGCAAATGTTGAAGACTTGGGTTGAGGTTTTATGTTTGGAAAAGGTTACCTCATATTCAATATTTTCAGAAAACTTCAGAAAATTCAGATTTGTTGATGTACTAGTCAGTTGAAGAATCTAATTTCTATGCTTGTCTTTATTTTTTGGATACATGCTTGTATTCAAAAATGTGTTCCATCATATCCTATCACTTGATTGAGAAGTGGAGTTAGCCAAAAGGAAATCAAGTAGGTACTATCACATTTCACCTTGCAGCTTTTGGAGTTCTCAAGGTGAGAAGTTTGTCCACTTATGTTTCAAGTAGGAATTACAGATTCCTTGAAGGATTTGTTTGCAGAAAAAGTTTTACAACTTTGTAAGAAGCATGAACACTTGGAGAATCAACTTGCAGCTTTTGGACTTCTCAAGGTGAGAAGTTTGTCCACTTATGTTTCAAGTAGGAATTACAGATTCCTTGAAGGATTTGTTTGCTGAAAAAGTTTTACAACTTTGTAAGAAGCATGAACACTTGGAGACATTGAGGTAGCAAATCAAACATTCAGTCATGAAGATTTCATGAGAGCAGATTCTACACAGGAGAGATCATTGATCTTGAATAGATCTTGTATGATCTTGAGTATTTATGATTCAGTTGTCTATCCTTTGTTTGTGAAGATTCTTAGCATTGTAAGAAGTAAGTCAAAGATTCAGATTCTACCAGATTTGTGTTGCAGAGAGATAGAAATACTTGTTATGTGCAGAAGGGTATAAATCCTAAAATGCTTTTAGCAAGGTTTTTATTGGATTAGCTAACCTTATTCTACAATACGGGAAGCTGAAGACTTACAGTGAAAGCTATTAGCAACTGCATTGCTAATAAAAAGGGTTCAGAGATTTTGTTTCAGATACAGGTATTGATCACTAAAGATCAGATTTATTGAAAGAAGGAAGACGTTCCACATCTCATAAAGTCTGATATACTTTGAAGAATTTTGGATACTAGTGTTAAGTCATCCAGGGGGGTGATGAAACATGAAGACTTATTTTCAGCCATATGTAAAAGAATGCAGTTTCATACCTATAGGTATTCCTATTCCAGGTATTCCTATATTTCCTTTGTCAGTTTCTCTTTATGTTCCAACTTTGAAAGAAGAAGGAAGAAGAAGAATGTTTGGAGAAAGTTCCTGTTAGGATGTTCCTGTTCAGGAGAAGGTTCTAGAGTTCTATTGAAGAGAAGCTTGATATTTCAGAGAGGTATTTTAGAAGTGCGCACATATATGTTTATACCAAGTTCTGAAGGAAAGAGGTATGAAGGATTTAAAGGATGAAGACATGATGACATCATAGATATGATCTTTTGATGAGACTCATATTTCAGTTGATTTCAATTGATTTCAATTGACTTGAGTTGATTTGACTTGAGTACAGTCAAAAATGAACCAGCAGTGTTCATAATACACTAAGTTGTGAGTTATCAGTCACAGGTTCCAGGATTTAGTTCGTGAGTTTATTTAGTGTGTTTACATGACACAACAGAAGTACGTTGAGAAATCTTTTTGGAAGGTAAATGCAAATATGTGGATCCTAGTCTATGTTTTCAAGTTTTTGAAGACATGAGATAGCAGGTTCAGAGACAGTTCATGCTATATTTGTTGTCAAGCAGTGATTGCTTGATGAGAACACTATTGGATATCTAGTTTTGCATATTTTCTCAAGTATTATGGTTCATATTCAACAAGTTCAAGTTTCTTGAAGAAAATCAGAATTCAGTTTTGAAGAACACTTTTGAAGAAAAAGTTTGAAGGTCAATTCAGGAGTACAGGCTTGAAGCTTGTGATCATTTGCAGCTTGTTTGCAGATACAGTTCAGTTTGTACCAATATGACATTGCAGGGGGGATTGTTAGAAAACAAAAGTCAATATCCTATTGGTCAAACAATGTTGCATGGTTCATTTTGCTAAGAGATCTCAACATGTTTAGCTGTTCAGTTTAGAGCTTGTACAAGCAAAACTACTAGAGGACGTGGATAAAACAAATGCCTTCCAAGGTATTGGCACGGGATCAATTTCCGTCGGCAGGAGATGGCGCAGCGCGGAAGATATTTTGATTTAGAGCTTTTGCTTTAATTAGCAGACAACAATCACAATTAGCGACGGAGTTTTACAATCGTGTTTTATTAGCTTTTGGGAGAAGCTTTTCAAGGACAACAAATACTATATAAACAAGTGCTTGGGCTCACTTGTATTCATCCTTCACCTAGTTTTCAACACAAGCCTTGAGCTTGGACCTCAATAGTGGTGGTGTTTCGTCTAGCACATGGGGCAGCCATGGTGCTAACTTGAAGCATGTTGAGGAGCAGCTATGGAGTTCTTCTTGGAGAAGATGAAGGGTGTGCTCACACTCTAGATCATGGAAAGGAGGTTATCTCTTGTTCATGGAAGGAAGACTTGGTCATTAGCAGCTTGATGGTGAGGATTGGCCATCTACATGTTGTAGTTGAAGATTGTCTTCTACATGAAGATTTCGGGCTACTTCAAAGACATTGGATGGTGTTTAACATAAGATTTACATCTTATGTTAAGTATTCAGGTACATATTCTCTTTATGCACACAGGTACTACTTGAGTTTTATGGAGGCAGTAGCATCCGTATCAGGAGGAGTTCTATTCGGCATAGGTACAAGAGAATCAGTACGTATATGCTTTATGCATATTTGGATGAGGTGTTTGAGAAGGTGTGTTCACATGAGTGTGAGGATTTCCGGCAGCAAACTTGTTAGCATCCTATGCTATTTTTTAAGTATGTGATCTTTTCACACACGTATCTAACTTAGGGTCTTCCATAGCCTAAGGTTAGATGAGGGTTTGTTGATTATCAGTTTCACACTGATCCTTCCTCTTTCAGTCACTCATATTCACTCTTCTATAACCTATTAGGTCACACATCTCATGTATATTCAAATTTCTGCCCATACATCTGAATATGTTTGTTACATTTGTACATTCACTCATTCATCTATTTCTCATCACATAGAGTGATTGAGAGTTTTTCTCCCACATTGTACCTTGAACATTGGTCTATATGATACTATGAGTAAGCGATGGCTTACGTAACACCTTACACATGTCATCTATTCTTTCTCTATCTTTATCTCATCATTTTTATGATTAAGTTGTGGTATGTTCATGTTTTGTCAATATGGAAGATTGCTAAATTAATGTTGTATATGCTGGACCTATGGAACCACGGACCTGTGACATGAGCCAAGAGCCAAGGGCCTATCTCATTTCCAACATGTTTTTCATGCCAAAACCAAAAACATAGAGCTTCAATATCATTTTCATGAGGGATAATCTCATGGAAAAGGAGGTTGACATTTCTTTTTTTCCAATCGAGAAGCTGATAGAGGACATGATGAATAAAGAACTTGATGGAATCAAGCTTTGTAGATTCAAATGAATAGTACCTATTCAACTTATCAAAGAATTAAGACTCAAGCATGCTTTATCTTGAGGGTGAGTTTTTAGATAATAAACCTTGCATCATGCTTGAGGAGGACGTAACCGAGTCCTAAATCCATCATTGAAATAAGTCATAGTCATAAGACACGCCTTGTGAATCTTGATCCATGTAAAGGCTCGTCTTTGGTGTTTCTGAAGGATCTCTTTTGGATCTCTTATTCATCTTAAAGCTTAGATTTTTCTTCTTGTAAGCAGATAAAAGTAGGAAGCAATATTCCATGAGTTTTAAGGTTGATGATGATGATTCAACAATCACTTAAATCAAGGTTGGTTTTACTTGATTTTTAGTTTTTATGATTGTAGGAAAGTGATTTCTTCATCACAACAAACAATACCCATGTGGATTCCTATTTGCAATCATTTTAAATGAGCCATGGACTACTCAAGAGCCTTTATATAAGGACTCAAAAACATTTGTACCTTAAGTTAGATCAATAAATATATACTTTCTTTATGTTCAAGTTTGCTCTTCTTCAATCTCTACATCATTATCTCCAAGTTCAGTTAATTTATAGAGGCACACTCTTTCTCCAGAGATCTAAAATTTATGATAAGCATCCATTGGAAATTCAATAGTTTCTATTTCATGTGTATAATGTTTGATAGGATTTGGTAAACTAGATTGTGAGAAATTTATTTTTTTATGGTCTCGAGGTCTATCTCTGCACATAGCTAAACAGTTGCAACTACCATCAATTGTAGTTAAGCTTATTCATAGCACCTTGGCTGATGATGATTTCATGTCTTATGAATCCTATCTACTCAAACCTTTGTGTGACCTTCCTCTAAGAGGAGTTTCATAAATAGCAATCCGGATTGCTATATTGAACCTTTGAAGTTGTATTATTCAACCCAAAGTAGCATCCTTTCTTTACTCATCATTGCACAAACGTATCTCTTTTGGTTCAATCGTTTCTCATTGATTATCCAAAGTACATAGTCGATTTTATTGCACTAATAGCAAGCCTATAAGGTCTATTTGAATCTTCAAGATTTCAAGGTCTAGTCCTTAACTGGTAAGTTGGACAAAACCTCAACACTTGAAACCTCAAATTTTCAAGCTTCTCCAAGTTTTCACAATCAAAGGTAAACTTTATCCTATGGGAGACAAATGTGTCTTCATAGGTTGCGACCTAAGACAAAAGGGTTTTAGGCTATACAACCATAGAAGGAAGGACTCATAATGATTTGAGATTAGTATTTGATCAAAATAAGTCGTTTTGAAGATGGTTGTAGGAAATTAAAATTACATTGACTAGGAGAATGATTTTCCAAAACTTTCAAGCAAAATTACACGTAGAATCGAATATTTAAGTGAGTTAAAAGATGAAACTAAGAGACCCAAAGGAAAGATCCATTCTTGGAACTCGAAAGCAAATCAAAGATATATAATTTAATAATGTCAACAAACTATCAGAAGATCTACAAGGGAGAAGAAGAATCCAAAATGATATGGATATGACACCTCATCAATATATAAGCACTTTATTTACATACCTCAAGACGACGTACTTCAGTGTATTCTTTCAACTAAATTGAACCATGAGAAAGTATGTGTACACGTGCATTGCGAATCCACTTTTACCATTAAACAGAATTTCATTTTTATCCATTGTAAAAGGATTTTTTGAAAATATAAACTCATGAGTTGAAGTTAGTAGAAGGAGTGAAAAAAAGACAAGAATGAAATTTGAATAGAAAGTTCAAATGTGGATCTTAAAGTCAAAAGAATATTTAGGTGTAATCTATCAAAAATCATCTTCAAAAAACAAGAGAAAAAGTATACATATACTTCACTAGTTTGGCCGCAGGACATAATAAAGGTTTTACTCACTTCTTGAGTCTTTATTGGACTCACCTTGTAGTTCTTGGAGTCTTTGAGCACCTCCGTGTACTGTGCTCTACTTCTCAATACATATACTTGAAGTATTCTATCATCATCTTTATCTATTGTTTTGTACTAGCATACATAACTTTATTCTATCAACTTCGTAGAGCTATTAGAGTGACGATATGGTCTCATTTACTTATCCATTAACTTTATCATGAGGATAAAGCTCATGTAAGTATGTCTACAAAATATTTTAGACACTTGATCTTTATCTATAGAGATATGAGTATATCTCCACTACTATAGCTCACTGCATAGTCACTCTAAATTAATGAACTAACTTGTGTTAGCTTACTTACCTTGAGTTAGAAAAAAAGGATTCTCATTAATTTGTAGCATATCGTGGACATTGAGCATTGTCCAAAGAGCCTTATTTCATAAATAGAAGGTTTTCATTACAATCATGAAAACTTGAAAGTTCTCTAGAGTCAATTAGAGTTTCAAAGCAATAAATTGCATAATATAGAGTCGGTTTTTGCAAAGATCCTCTCATCTTTCAAAATTTTCATCCCTTCCTGACACCACCTTCCCCTCTCGCTTGCAAATTCTCAACCTCAAATATTGCTTGAACCTTTATAAGCACCATCATCAACATTAAAACTTAAGCTTCCAAGTGAAATTTCATGGGAAACTAATTTCTAAAATTCGGCAAGTGTGCGACCATCTCAAGTCACGAGATTTCACCAAAAGAAGTTATTCAACCACTACTCAAATCATTCCATTAATTCCTCTAATTTAGGAGAAGCATTTTTAGGAAAAGTGGTTCAAGATTGTAGGAGCCTACTTACATTGTATATATTAGGGTTGGGTCACAAATTTGTGTGTGATATTATGTTTTACCTTTGTATTGAATTTTCCTTATACTGTTGGAAACCCAACAAGCAAGACCCTAGCTTGAGCAAGACCCATACTTGCTTCTCTCCCAAGTTTCTGTTAGGATTTATCACTACCTATGTATTGAGTGAGTAGTTGTATTTATTGGTTCTCATATTATGGGAATCTATTTTCTAATATTTCCATCTTGTTGGATAGCTTATAGACTACTCTAAATTCAGGTTAAATCGTGGGATATTTCGCATCATATTCTATAAAGTATTAAGACTTGAGTGAAAGTGTCTCTACATAGGTGTATTGGAGTGTAGGACAAGTACACTGTTTTGTAGACATTGCCATTTGATGTGTGAACATCCATTTAGGCTTCACTTTCTCTCATTTAAAGCTCATTTAATCTACTCTGAGTAATAAACATTTCTTCGAAAATCTTTGCACCATCTCTCAGAAGTAGATAGAGCTTCACAATAGTGTCTACTTGGGTGTAATGTGGGAGGTCCATTATGTTCGTGTTGCATATGGAGTTTCCAAAAATCCCTACAGTGGTATCAAATCATATTGAAGTTCTTGGAAGCCATATCTTACAAATAATGGGAATTATTAAAGCTTTTGTTTCAAAGGTTTCTACAAAAAAGGAAACTCAACAAAGATTCTCATCAAGGGGGAAAACTCAATCCTTTTCAAGTCAAGAATACTTGGAGTTCATAAAATGCAATCTTATCTTTGAGGTAATATTAGTCAGATTCTTCACCAACAGAACTTCAAGGAGGTATTAACATAGTTTCAAAGCCTAGGAAAATCAACATATGTTTGAGTTCAACACTCAGTTAAAAAAACATGAGAAGGGAAACTATCATTCTTGGACATTTACAATGTGAAACTACCTCATGGTGAAGGGCCTTTAAGGTTTAAGTAGTGTGATTGATCCAAGAACTAGGTTTGTTTGAGTGATGATGAGAAGTAGAAACCATTCACCACTTTATTTTATGTAAGGGACACACATCTATATTTTGAGCAATTACTTTCTCTTATGGTATTCAAAGAAGTTCATATAAATTGAGGTTCATCAAAGTGCAAGGATGCCTAATTCTTTTATGCAAGCAACTCTAGTGGAAAAGATTAAAGAGACAACCAATTAGATGGAGAAGAATGTTTTGAGGAAGAAAAGTAACGAAGGATATGTCCAAGAATGCTCTTCATATAGAGGAAGACGAAGGACAAGACGAAGAGGAGGAAGACATCACCAATCAAGAAGTCAAGATGGTGAAGGATGCCACATATATGGATGACATGGTCATTATGCAATGGATTGCTACCAAGAGAACAACCAAAGCAATTACAACCAAGGCCGAACATACAAAGGGCAAGATAATTATGCACCAAATAGCTAGAGAATGAAAATATCCTCATGATGCATATGTATGGAATCTCAAGCAATGTAGATACTTTATGGTATACTGATAGTGGTTGCAACAACCATATGCATTCCAACCAATGTTTTTTTAACTCATCTACATGATCCAAGTGGTAAAGGGCATGTGGAAACAAGGGAAGATGCAACCCATGAGATCACACACACATGTGATGTGGTTTTGTATGACAAATAGCAAGGAATGTATCCCAAAGTTGTACTTCATCTACCTACAATAACCAAGAACTTCATATCTAAGGGATGCTTTGTGGTGAACCACAAACAAGGCAACAAGCTATTCTCAAGACAAAAGGAGCAAGGAAGTTTCTTTGCACAACAAGTAAACTCAAATGCTTCACATCATGTATACTCTACTTTTGGAAATAAGTAGATTATAAACTTGAACTTGTGGCACAAAAGATTTTCTCACATCAACTTTCAAAGGATGAAGGAGATTCAAGTTCAAAGTATGAAGATCAGAACTCAATACGTTGAAAAGGATGAGCAAGAAGAAATTCAACATCAAGTCATTCAACAAAAGGGAAAGAAAAGCTTGTGAAGCTAGATGAAGATGGATTTGAGGTGGGAGATGAAGACCATGGAGGATCTTCACATATACCCAAGCATAATCCATAGAATAGAAGGTCCATATGTCAAAAAGGTGAAGATAGGAAGTCCTTACAGGAAAGGTATCAAGTAGATATGTTTACATATAATTCATTTATGGAAAATTGTAATGCTTATATGAATAAAGTTGTAGAGGATGATGAGCCTTCATGTTTTGAAGAAGCAAATCCCTGTAGAGACTTAAAGGAGGCTATGAGGGAAAATATTAAAGCTCTTTAAGAAAACACAAATTGGATTCTAATGGCCAAAAGGAAAGGCTTGAAAGTGATAGGAAGAAAATGGGTCTACAAGGTCAAGATCAAATCTTATGCGACTTTCTCTAGGTAGAAAGCAAGTCTTGTGAAAAAGGATTTAAACAAACATATGGAGTTGGTTTTAAGGAAACATTCAGACCTGTTAGTAAAAAGAGCACCATTAGAACCTTTATAGCTCTGGCAACCAACAATCGATAGATATTATACCAATTGGAAATCAAGAATGCATTGTAGACTTGAAATAACATGTGATATGGAGCAACCATACGATTTTTTACAAAGGACATTTCCTACAAATGTTTATTAGGTTGCGAAATGCTCCTTATTGCTTAAATAATGAAAGAACTTGGAGAAGCTTGTACGAGGTAGAAAAGTTCGTTTCCAAGCGATGAATTTTTGTCTAGCTAACTGGCACAAGACCTACCCTTGAGCTTATGGAGACTCAAATAGACCTTATTGGCATGTGATAAGTGCAATGAAATGCACTATGTACTTTTGAACATCAAAGAGAAGAAGCCGATACAAAACTGATTGTTTTGCGGGTCGACTAGCTCAAAAAACATATTATCTATGGAAGAGACAATGAACTTCAAATACTCATAGCGACCACCGTGATTACAATTACAAACAATCCTTTTATGGGGGTGATACGCATAGGGTTGAGTGTATATACTGCTCAAAATGATAAGGAATAGGAAAAATATGCTATAAGAACGAATCAGACACTCAACGGTGGTACCTCCTTTTTTGTAGGAATACGTAGAGATTGACCCTAGGATAAGAAAAACTAAGATTTATCCCAATATACTGAACTAAATGCTATGAAAGTTTATAGGCATAAACTATACACTAATACCTTTTGAATGGGCCATGTTACACTCAATTTTGACCTCTCCAGAGAGAGCAGCAACCTCTGCAAGATTACTATTGGCGAAGAAGATGATGCAAAAATTTGAAGGAGCAAGACAATGATGGTCACAAGTGTATGTATATTGATTCAATGTATTGTAAAAGTGATTTCAAGTCTTTAAATAGACTCAAGAAATGCTCCACAACTTCTACAAGTTGATTTTGAATTCATATGAAGGTGGGAATGGTTGTTGGAGCGAATCAAGACACTTTCCTACAATCCAAGAAAAGTGAAGATCTAGTTTGATCTACTTTTAGGTGATTGATTACTTGATTGAATGCAACTTCAAACACCATAAATTCGTGGGATTTGGGCTCTATCGTTCTACCTTTACATGTATAAAGCTCAAGGCTTTTACAATGGTAAAAGATCCATGAGAAATATTTCAAAAAAATAAAGTATATGAGCATAGGTAAAAGACTCTCCAACGGATATTCTTTTGCCGCAATCCAAGCGACAGCTTTTAATGTAGATCAAATCCACCTCAAGCATAGTGTAAGCTTGATGTTCTAACAGCTCCCCCTCAAGCTAAAGTATGCTTGAGTCTTCATTCTGTGATAGGTTGAATACCTACCATAGCTTTGAATCTACAAAGCTTTATTCCATCATGTGCCTTCGTCATCATATCTGTTACTTGCTTTTCAGTTGGAACAAAAGAAATGTCAATCTCGTTTGCCATGAGCTTCTCCCTAATGAAGTGGTAATGAACCTCTATGTGTTTGCTTCTCACATGGAAAATAGGGTTTTCCGCTAGATGCATATGGAACTTACATTCTCTCCACATATGTGAGGTTTGGAACTCACAAGTCCCAAATCTGTATACAATGCTTTTAACCATATTTCCTCTTGAATTGCTATGGTCCTCTTGAATTGCTATGGTCAAACCTTTGTACTCTGCTTCAGTCGAGGATAAAGCAAGTGTAGGTTGCTTCTTAGAACTCCATGACAGTAGCTTCGAACCTGTAAATGCTAAGTAACTAGAAGTACTTCTATCATCCTTAGCTCCTACCCAATCTGCATCTGAATAGATTTTGATATCCAAATCTGAAGACTAAGGATAGAATATACCTTCGTTGATTTTACCTTTGAGATACATAAGTACTCTCTTAGCTGCATCCATGTTTGGTCTTCTTGGTGAGTGCATGAACTCACTAGGCACTCCCACACTATATGAGATGTCTGCCCTTGTATGAGTAGCATATATCAAGCTACCTACCAAGCTTTGATACTCTTTAATGTCTTTAATTTTCTCACTTTCATAAACACTAAGTTTATGATTCATCTCCAAAGGTGTACTTGCAGGTTTGATGTTCTCCATTTTGAACTTGAGAAGAAGATATTAAATGTATCTTCTTTGAGTCAAATACATTCCTTCATCTGTGTATATCACCTGTATACCTAGGAAATATGTGAGCTCACCTAGGTCACTCATTTTGAACTCCTCTTGCATGTGTCTCTTGATCCTTTGAATACCATTTACATCATCACCTGTCACTATAATATCATCTACATATAAACATAGATAGATAACCTCATTTTGATCCCTTTTGATGAATAGAGAAGGATCTAAGCTACTAGCTTTGAACCCTTTATCTTGAAGATATGTAACCAACCTATAATTCCAAGCTTTAGGAGCTTGTTTCAATCCATGCAATGCTTTCTTAAGTCTGCAAACATAAGATGGATGATTAGGGTTTTCAAGACCTGGTGGTTGTGACATGTTTATCTCTTCACTTATCCAACCATTTAAGAATGCATTTTTCATATCAAGTTGGATGAGTCTCGAATTCCTTGTAGCAGCTACACTTATCAATGTCCTGATTCTAGTCATCTTTGTAACTGGTGAGAATGTTTCCTCATAGTCTATACCATGAGTTTGAGAGCATCCTTTGGAAACTAATCTTACCTTGTACCTGTAAACTGATCCATTTGAATTTCTTCTAACTTTATATACCCATCTCTAACCAATTACCTTTTGATTCAACAACATTGGAACCAAACCCCAAGTGTCCATCCCAATTAGGGTTTCCCTTTTCCTCTTTATAGGTTGAGGGTCCTCTAAAATAGAGTTTTTTGCCAACTAGATTGGATGCTTCGTAACAAATGTGGAATCATATCCATACCTTTCTGGTTCTTTCTTCTCTCTTGCTAATATTCTAGGTGCTTGTTTGGAGCATTCTCCAACCTCTTGCATCTTTTCTTTGCCTCTTGACTTCCATAGCTTGTAATCCTTTTCTCTTTCATTTTGGTCATCGTCTGTATCACTTCTTGGATCCTCGACTTGTGTATCATGCTTGTTTCCTAATTGATGAGAATCATAATCAAGATCATATGGTAGAGTTACCTTTTGTTTGTCTTCATCATACCAAGACCTTTGTTCTTCAAGCACATCTCTACTTGTAGTGGATTTCTTGGTTGAAGGATTATAGAATATGTAACCCATCTGAGTTGAATCATCTCAAATAAACACTACCTTTGTTGCTATTTCTAGCTTACCTCTTATTTGTGATGGTACATGAACATAAGCTAAACAACAAAAAACCTTGCAATGTCCAAGACTAGGTTTTCTTGCATGCCCTGTTTCATAAGGAGTCATACCTGCAAGTGATTTGGATGATAGTCTATTGACAAGGTACACAACAGTTCTGCCCAAAATGTCAGGTCTCGTAGATCACTATTTTTGGACTCCCCCTACTTATGTTTTTTCATCCTTTCTATTTCAATCACATCATCACCTATCACAATTATGTCATCTGCATATACTTACAAATAGAAAACTGCATTTTGAACCTTCTTGATGAACAAAGAAGTTTGTACATTCCTTGAATTGAAAACATTGATCAAGTAGATAGGTTACCAATCTCAAATTCCAAGCGCTAAGAGCTTGTTTTAGTCCATAAAACGCCTTTTTTAGCCTCCACATATAAGAAGAATAATTAGGGACTTCAAAACTTTGAGACAATGTCATGTATACCTCTTCAATCGTCCACCCATTGATGGAAGCATTCTTCACATCAAGTTGAAGTAGCTTCCAATTTCTTGTAGCTCCAACACTAAGCAATGTCTTGATGGTGGTGATCTTTGCAACTAGTGGGAAAGTCTCTTCATAGTCTATGCCTAGAGTTTGAGTACATCCTTTACCAACTGATGTGGTTCCATACTTGCAAATAGATCCATCTTAATTTATTTTCAACTTAAATACCCATCTACATCTCTATTACCTTGTTATGAGTTTGCATTTGAACTAACTCCCACCTATCCATTTCCTTCAAGCTTTTGTCTCCTCTTTCATACCTTTCTGCCAATTAGGGTTACCCTTAGCTTCTTCATATGTTTAAGGTTCCCTTGAAAGTGACCCTTTGGACAAATAATGTGAATATTTTTTATAGATCATATACATACCTTTTAGGTTACTTTCTCTCCCTTGTTGAACTTCTAGGAGTGTTTTTTGAACATTCCCACATTTTTGCATTTTTTCCTTTCCTTTTGACTTCCAAATCTTATAGTCTCTTTCATTTTCATCTTGATCATCATCAGATTCACTTCTTGAATCTTGCATCTTTGCATAATGTTTGCTACTTAATGGCTGAAATTATGAATCAAGATCATAAGGTAAGTTTACCTTTTATTTGTCTTCATCATACGATGACCTATGTTCTTCCAAGATAACATCTCTACTTGTGATAAATTGATTTGTGGATGGATTATAGAACTTGTAGCCCAATTAACGTGAATCATAGCCAATGAATACGGCCTTGGTGGCCCTTTCATCTAGTTTAACTCTGATCTTTGAAGGTACATATACAACCCAAAACGTTGAAATGACCTATACTTAATTCTGTACCATTCCTACATTCATAAGGGGTCATACCTTGAAGATATTTGGATGGAATTCTATTCACAAGATACAGAGTGGTTGAGATTTCTTTTTCCCATAGATAATGTGTTAGCTTCTTCTCTTCAAGCATTATCCTTGTTGATCCAACTAGGGTCCTGTTCCTCATTTCTACTCATTCAATTGAGGAAAGTAGCTAGTGTTCACTTGCATTTGTATGCCTTTATCTTGAAAATACTCATCAAAATCTTTGGAGAAGTATTATCTCCCTCCATCAGATCTCAATTTGTTCAATAATCTACGTGTATGATATTCCAGATTTGCTAGATACTTTTTTGAAGCATTCAAACAATTCAATTTAATTCTTGATAAGGTAAAAATGTTTCCACCTATTGTGATCATCAACAAAACATATATAGTACATTTAGCCTGCTAATGAAGGTTCGTGTCTTGGTCCCCACAACGAACCTTTGGTCCCCACACATCACTCTCTACAAGGTGCAGAACATTTTTGTGGACATAGCCCTTATGGTTGAAAGGTTGTCTTTGGGCCTTCACAAATTAAGTTTCACCTTAACCTGTACATATAAAACATTGTTATCAACATTCTCGCCCTAAGGCTCCAAAGGGTATATCGTTCGTGCCAAGAATATAGTTTAATTTTTGTAGCTTTGATTCTTCCAAGGATTGGGTAAAGATATCTTCGACTTGATCATTTTTTCCAACAAAAGAAACATGCACTTCATTGTTTATGGTCTTCTCTCAAACATAATGATAGTGTCCTCTATATGCTTTGTTCTACCATGAAAAAAAGGTTTTGAGGTCATATGGTTTCTCCTCATGTCATCGCATGAGTTTGATTGCATCCAGATTTCACAAGTAGCCCATAAGTATTTAGTTCCAGTTGGTTCAAGATTTTTAATCCTTCTTAATCCCACATAAAGATCCTTCTTAATCCTACATACATGTTGTGAAAACCTATGATCATCAAAGCCTTGGAGCTGCTCCATGCGTGCTACATCTTCAATCTCTCCATTTTGGAAACCATTCTTGAAATCAAACTAGTATATCCTCCAACCCGTTGAGGCTCAAATTTCAACAAAACTCCGTATAGTGGACATCTTAGCTACTGAGATAAATGTTCCCTCAAATTACTTCGATAGGTTTGAGAAACAGCTTTGAAACCGATCATGCTTTATATCTAGACATGCTTCCCTTTGCATGTCTCTTTACCTTGAACACTACATATACATATATTTGATCATGGACCTCTTTCCACCCCATGGTTACACCAATATTTTAATAGGGGAGGATTATTTCTCCAATCAAGATTACTTAATCGTTACGAATCCCCCTTTCAATGGCCTCCCAGTTGCCATAGACTCAGATCAAGAAGGGAAGCTTTTAAGTAGTTTATAGATGGAGCTCTTTAGACTTGGGATTACGAATTCACTTCTCGTTTTTCCAAGATAAGAGAGCCACATTAAGAACTATATCTATATAAATGACAAGGATTAGGCCGAGCAGTTAAATGATTTGGAGTACATCAATATATTCGAGCATAAACATGACTGCATTGGAACTAGTGCAAGGCTTGCAAGGCCCCACAATTCTGTAGGTCCGGAACATATCTTTGTTTGCATCTCCCAATGAACTACCGAATACTTCTTTGGCTTATTCGTCTTCAGACCTCGAACAGAGCGGACAAGTTGACAAACGCATCCACAACATGAGTCTTTCCACAGTGAAGGACATCAGTAACTCTCTGATGAAGACAGAATACACTCTCTGCTATGTTTTGCGATGAGATCGTGGACCGTGGTGGCTACTAGATGCATACTTGTCAATAGAACCACGCGTCCCTTCTCGGTCGACTCTGCATACATATATCATTACACTTTTCGGCCATCTCTGAACTTTTGCATCTGAGCAGCCAAGTTGTATTGTGTTCTTGCAATGGCTCACTTCCTGACAAAAGAGAAATCTGTCGAATACAACCACGCGTTTCAAAAATTAAAACCGAGTTTATTTAAAAGAGAATGCAATTATGGGTTTTACCTCTCGAGCACTGGTGCGAGTTCCGAGGCATGTGGTGGTCCATCAAAAAAATGCCTCCTCCTAAAAACACCTTTAGAAATACTCGCCATTATTGAGAATACTGCTTGTAAGCTATCACGGAGCAAATGTCTATAAACTTAAATGATTATGAAGAGAAATGGCGCATGAGATAATACTCAATATACTTTCTGAATTTCGGCGACAGATCTACTTAGTAGGTCATACTACAAAAAAAGGGAAATGTGAAATGAATGAAACAGAAATTACTCTTCGGAAGAGGAAAAGCGTGGGCTTAATGTGACAAACAATACTTCAACTAGTATGTGTCGAAGTGATTTGGCTTCCACAATTTCTTAGATGGCACAATGTCCATGGACACTAACAAGATTCATAGGTTGCATGTAATTCACACATTGAACTTGAGTATTACATCGTCGGTAAAATAGAATTCAACTATTAGAGAAATGTCTCCCTATTAAGGTAGAGCATAGTAAGGAAACGATGGGCAATGGTACCTAAATGTTATGCGTTGGGCATGGTTGTCGAGATGAGTTCAACCATGGGATATCGAACCTCTGAATTATAAAATTCGACTAGTGCATCTATTAATTTCTCATATAGGCTTCTTTTGTCGGATTTATTTTTAAGGGAACAAAAAGTTAGATTAAGGATGGATTTTGAAATTGTACAAAGGGCAAGGCCCCCACCAAGATCAAGTCCATAGGACAATACAGAAAAAGGCCCACATGCTAGGAAGTCACAAACAGAGGGCAGACTACTACAATTACAAGTGAAGAAACAGTCTTCAGCAATTAAGTACATATGATGGCCATTTCAAATCTAGTTATAGAGTAAAGCTTAAGTAAGGAGTCTCTCCATTGACTAATACGGGTAGTCTGGAGATGACGTGACATAGAAAACTCTTCAATAGGGGCTTCTTTGACAGCAGTGATACCCTTCAACGAAAAAGACCTAAAATTTTGAGCAAAAGAGAATAGAGAGGATTTTCTATGTTTGCTCCAAACAACATGGTTCCTACTCTTCCAAATGTTGCAGAGAGTCTGAGCCTTCCAAAAGTTTCATAGCACAATATCCATTTTGTTATAGCATCCAAGAAGGACTTCCCTATAGGATATGAAATGTTGAACGTTTGACAATAAGATTGCAGAGATTTCCAGTAGGCATGTGCATGAGAACAATTATAAAAAAGGTGCAGAAGATCCTCCATAGTCCTAAAGAAGACACACCCTCCATCATTAATCTTCAGCTTCCTGTTTTTAGCTCCACACTAGACATCATGATGAATCATTAGCTAGAAAATAAAAGATTGCTTGATGTTCATGGGATATGCCCATAAGCAATTAAATCAGTGTTGCCACTATCTAGAGTTCCAGCAGACATTCCATCTGGTTTTAAGCTTCTATATGATCAGTGTAGATGAGGAACTAGGATACCTACTTTTAACAAGAGTAGGCAATATGCACTTCTAGTATTTCGCCTGCTCAAAGGAGGTTCTCCTTAGGGAAGTGTACCCTTTAAGATTTCTGTGAGCATGAACCAACACAATAGTTGCACAATATTGTAAATACTCAAAGAGAAGATTAATGACAAATGACTACAATGAAGGACGAACCACTCCTTAGTTTGAACAGATAATATAGGCAAAAGAAATGCTCTAAAAGTTGATACTCTGGGCTAACATGCCATTCCAAAACTAAACAAAATCAACACAAGAGATCCATCCCATACAATGAATACAACTAGGTGAAGACTTGCACTGATTAACTACATGAAGACTTGCACTGATCAATACAAAGATATGAAGACCTGCTCTAAGAAAATACCACTCAATCACACCGAATGAAAAAATCAAGTCACTCCTTCACACTATAGTGCTATTAGCCCTCCATTGGGAAGCCCACGCTCTATATCCTCACCATAGAGTGACTTCCTACAGTAGGCTTGTAGCCATAGAGTGCAAAGAGAAGACTTGAAGAGATGCCGGAGCTAAGATGCATACATCCCCAATGTGTGCAAGTCCATTGCTTTTATAGACTTCCATAGGCCAAGAGGGCCTTGCTGATTTCCCATGTTTACTAAATATGCGCCGATTGATTGCCCCAAAATTGGAGGGGTAGGTCAAATATGGTACTGGCCACTAGATTTAAATTAAATCCTCAAAACTAGGTACTTAGGGTTTTGTCATCACGAATGTTTGGCAGCAACAATCAGTTATCTTTTTACCTTTTACAATCACTTTTGAATGCAAGCTGAGATCTCCTTCTTAACGGAATTAACTAGACAAACCACTTGGACTTGACATTTAGGTTCATATATGAGATCCCAAGCAAAGATCGTGGGATCCTCATTATGTGGCTCCCATGATAATATATTGACCCTTAGAAGCACATCCTTCACATAATTATTGTAGTAGCTTTTGACAATCTGATCACGAAAGAACTCATCTTCTGATGTCACGGAAGCTCCAGCATCATCTTTTTCCTATCTTACATATTGAGTGGTGGGAGGCAGTGGTGTGGGTGGTGTGGGGAGTGGTGGAAGGTGGTGGGTGGTGTGGGGAGGCTCTCGGGAGTGGTGGGAGGTGGTGGGTGGGTGGTGTGGGTAGTGTGTGTGGTGTGGGTGTGGGTGGTGTGGGTGGTGGTGGGTGGCCGTGGGGAGTTGTGGGAGGTGGTGGGTGGTGGTGTGGGGAGTGGTGGGTGGTGTGAGAGGCGGTGGGGAGTGGTGGGAGGTGGTGGGTGGTTGTGTGGGGAGTGGTGGGAGGTGGTGGGTGGTGTGGGGGGAGGTGGGAGGTGGGAGGTGGTGGGTGGTGTGGGGAGAGGTGGGAGGTGGTGGGTGGTGTGGGTGGTGGGTGGTGTGGGTGGTGTGGGGAGTGGTGGGAGGTGGTGGGAGGTGGTGGGTGGTGTGGATGGTGTGGGTGGTGTGGGGAGAGGTGGGAGGTTGTGGGTGGTGTGGGGAGTGGTGGGAGGTGGTGGGTGGTGTGGGTGGTGTGGGGAGTGGTGAGAGGTCTGGGTGGTGTGGATGGTGTGGGAGGTGTGGGTGGTCGTGGGTGGTGGGTGGCGTGCGTGGTGCGGGGCTGCAGGGGACTGTGGGTGAAGAGAGAGGTGTGGAGGTTGCGGGGCTGCGGGTGGGGAAGTGAGGGAGGTGTGGGGGGGTGGGTTGCGGGAGGTGGTGGGAGACCGCGGGAGGGTGGGGCTACGGGGGCTGCTGGTGAGGAAGTGAGAGAGGAATGGGGGTTGTAGGGCTGCAGGTGGGAAAGAAGGAGGAGGCGCGTGGGTGGAGTGGCTGGGCGGGTTGCGAGTGGGGGAGAGAGGGAGGGGCAAGGGCTGCGGGGGACTAGAGGCGGGGGCTATGGGTGGTGGAGAGAGGGAATGGCAGGGGGAGAGAGGCGAGGGCTGCGGGTGGGAAAGAAGGAGGAGGTGCACAGGGGGAGTGGGTGCCGGGAGCTACGGGTGGGGGAGAGAGGGAATGGCAGGGTAGGGGCTGTGGGGGACTAGAGGCGAGGGCTACAAGTGGGAGCACGAGGGAATGGCAGGGGGAGAGAGGCAGGGGCTGCGGAGCGAGAGAGAGAGAGAGAGAGAGAGAGAGAGAGAGAGAGAGAGAGAGAGAGAGAGAGAGAGAGAGAGAGAGAGAGAGAGAGAGAGGGAGAGAGAGAGAGAGAGAGAGAGAGAGAGAGAGAGAGAGAGAGAGAGAGAGAGAGAGAGAGAGAGAGAGAGAGAGAGAGAGAGAGAGAGAGAGAGATATGCCGTGCTATAGACCCCCACATCAAGTCTTTGCACAGTCCCGGTGCAATTCCTCCTTTATTTGCTTATTTCAATAAGACCAAAATAAACTGCAAACAATGAATGAAATACGGATGTAGAGTGAATGAATTTCTTCCATCTTGACTTAATTGAGATATTCTTCACCGTGGAGATATGGACCAGCGGTATCCGCTTACCCTGCAAATCCTCTAGATGCATTGCTCCATGTGGTCACCCTATATGGTCCTATCCATTTGGGTGCTCATTTGGTTGAAATTGTTGCGATTTGATGCACCAAAACCAAGGATCCTTCCTGTACTTCATTAGACCTAAGATACCTGTCGTGCAATCTTTTGCGGTCTTCTTATGTTACTTGAAGTTTTTGCATTGCTCCTTCTTTATATTCTTCTAATGCCACCACTCTCCTAATGGGATGTTCAATCCCAGTGGTTCTGGCTCCAATTTCTCATTTGATAATACATTCGAATGGTGCCAATGCCCCTTTTCCATATACTAAGGGAAATGGACTCTTGCCAATGGTTCCCCTTCTTGTAGTTCTAAAAGCCCAAATTGCACCGAGCAATGCTTGTGGCCAAAAGCTTTGATGATCAAAGATAATTTGCATAGTAACCCAATCAAAATCTTCTTGGAGCTTTTTGCTTGGCCATTTGCCTTTTGATAGTAGACACAAGACTAATTGGAGCAATTGATTTACAAAATGTGTGCCCCTATCACTAGTGATTTCGAGTGGGCAACCAAATCTTGTGAAAATACGTTTATACAAAAATTTAGCTACTGTTAAGGCCGTGCAAACCACAGTAGCTTTAGCCTCTATCCATTTAGTTGCATAACATGTGGCCATCAAAATATACTTCTTACCCCTAGGTTGACCAGTTGGACTAATTGGTCCTATGAACTCAAGACCGCATCGTTCAAATGGGAGCCATCCTATAGATATGATTAATGGTTCGAAATTCAATCTAGTTGGCCTAGGAGCACATCTGTGGCAAATGTTGCATTCTTTAGCAAACTTGATCGTGTCCTGATAAATATGAGGCCACCATAGTCCTTTGTGGATGAATTTGTGAGCCAAATCCTCCTCCTTTAGATGCCCTTCACTGTGTGTTGTCTCAAGCAAAAGGTTTACCTCCTCTGGATAAACACACTTTCTCAATATCTATATAAATTCTCATTTATAAGTGAGTACGCTTTGGTTTTAAGGAGTAATCTTCTCTTTTCTATAGATTTTAAGTGTTTTGGGAGTTTTCTAGTAGTGAGAAAATGAAGAATTCCATCATACCAATCAGCCTAAGTTGCTACTAGGAAGAGATTACTATCCACCAGTTCATCATTAATACCTTTTGCTTTCTCGGTCATTGCGGTCCTAGATACTTGATTGGCCATGTAGTGCTCTCTTCCTCACTTAATATGAATATCAAAGTTCAATTCTTGAAATAGGAGTAACCATCACCAAACCCTTCCAGTCACTCTAGGCTTGTTTATCAAGTACCTCAAGGGCTGATGGTCAGATATGACTATAAAATGTACACCTAGAGGGTAATGCCAAAAATTTTGAAGAGCAAATACAATAGCCAAACCTTCCCTTTCGGTCGTACTGTATTTCCTTTTCTGCCTTGGTAAGTAGTCTCTTAGCATAGATGATAGGTCTATCAACCTTGTGTGATGATGATTGAGCCAAAACCGCACCAATAACATGAAGACTGGCATCTATATGCACGTGAAATTCTAATGACCAATTAGGAACACATAAAAGTGGATCAGTACATAACCTTAACTTCAGTTCACAAAATGCTTTCTCAGCTTCAAGACTCCGTGAGAAGGGGACCTTTTTACTGGTAAGCCGTGACAAGGGCTTAGCTATTTTCGAATACATTCATATAAATCTTCTATGGTATCCTGCATGGCCCAAAAAACTCTACACTTCCTTTGGGGTTTGTGGAATAGGCATGGAAAGGATAGCAGTAACCTTTGCTGGGTCAACCGTTACCCTTCAACAGATACTATGTGACAAAGAAGACTGCCTTGAGTACCAAAAAGTGACATTTAGTAGGATTTAACTTCAAACCTGTTCTGAGACATTGCTCAAAGATTTCCTTTAGATTTTCCAATGGAAATCTTGAACTGTCGCTCTTCTATCTATGCCTGAAAACACTGAAAAGTCATCCATGAAAATGTAAAATGTACAGAAAGGTTGTTAACCACTTGCCCAATATCAGATATATTGTTCTATTAAATGAAGGTGGTGCATTTTTCAAGCCAAAAACCATGCAACGATAGACATAAGTACCCCATGGAGTAATGAAGGCTGTTTTTTCCCTATCATCAGGATGGATCACTATCTGATTGTAGCCACTAAAACCATCCAAGAAGCTATACAAAGTGTGTTCGGCTACTTCCTCAAGGCGCTGTGAAGGGTTGAGGAAATCCATCTTGAAGAGTTACCTTATTCAAGGCACGACCATCTGCAACTCTCTATTTCATTGATTTCCACCGTGCAACATTGTACTTTCCATCATCTAATTCAATAATGTATCTTCTTCTTGGGGTAAAGAGGGCATTACCTTAGTGTCTAGAGTATACCAAGTAGCTTTCCCTTAGTCGAATCCTTCTTCCAAATGTAGTTGCAGTTGGCTATTGGTGTTTTTTGAAATCCATAGTTTCTTTTTCCTCCAATCTTGCAAAGTTTTTGCTTGGCTTAGCCAAGGCCTCCCTATGAGTAAATGGTAAGAAGTCTCCTCTAGAAGTGCAATAACAACAAAATGTAGAACAAAGTGAAAAACCTATACTATCATCAGTACCTTTTCAATAATGCCAAGTGGTGCAACCCGATGTTGATCTGCTAGTCTAACTGTGAATGGTGCCATCTTGGTGGGGTTCAAATTTAGTTTCCTTATTGCGAAATCTGGCATCAAATTGATGGCAAAGCCTCCATCTATCACCACACCTATGAGAGCTTGATCCTTTATAAAAATAGATAACCTTGAGCTTTGGTAGTCTACTAGGGGTGCAGGCGGAAAATCAACCATGAAACTATCTATGCTAGGTGGTTGGCTCAAGTGAGCAGAGTGTATAATCTTTACTAAGTCAGTCTTTATTTTTGAATCCATCTTTATGATTTCATACAAACTAACCTTGCGATGAACGCCTTTAAAGATCTGCTCAATGTTTAGCACGTGTGTCTTCTTGCTGACTTGTTGGTTGCTCCCTTAGTGAAGTAGGCATCCTTTCATAAGCTCCTTCAATGTTTGATTGGCCCTTCCATCCCATCTTCTTTTCCTCCTCCCTATCCTAGAGTCCTTCTTGTTCCTCTCTACAGGTTGCTGCCGCTTGTCTGGCTCTAGTCATCATGGGCATTCAAGAAGATGAAGTAGCATAAGACTGAGTGGTCATACCTTCTACTTGTGGGGAGACTGCAATCATGTGAATTGGAGCAGGGCGGCTTCTTGGGCAATCTTTGGTATAGTGATCCTTAACCTCTAGAAAATACTGACAAGGAGGTGCATCTTCTAGAAGGGAACACCTATTTTGCATATGGCCATACTCACCACAGCGATAACGCATCAATGGTCTATTGTGTCTAGGCTTCGTTGGATGATTCTCCTCTCTATTAGGTGCATTTGAAGTACTAGCATAATATGAATCTAGACCTTGAGATCTACCTCATTGTTGTGTATCCTTGAGGTAGTCACAGTCTCTAGCTTCATGGTCATCCTTTCCACAAAATTGACAACTTACCTTGTTAGGATAACAAGCATTGGAATTCCAACTGTTGTTACATATTGTACACCAAATCCTGAGTAGTCTATAGATCTTCTAATCCGCGACAAGGTTGGGCTACTTCATCATCAGTGCGACGTGACGACGGTGGCAAGACCTTCTCTTCTTGGTGATTTTGCTGCATTCTCAATGCCTCCAATTCTTTCCTCAGCTGCCCTATAGGGTCTAGTTCTACTGCATAATTTGGTTGCACATCTGCTTCAAAATGTTTCCTAGCTTCTTGAATGCGTGATGCCGCTGCAACAAAATCATTAAGGGTTGCATCCAATCTAAGAGACTCACGTAGCTTCTGCTGAGATAATTTGGGCAAAGCTTTTTCTATCCATTTTTTAACCAAGAAATCACCTACGGCATGTGGAAGACATGCAACAAGTGCTTTTGTCCTCGTGTGAAGTTCGTAAAAGGATTCACCTAGTCTTAGCCTTAGGTTCTCTAGCTGATCTAGAGCTCTTTTCGAGGAGTTACTTGGTCAAAATGTCTCTAACATGTAGCAAAATGGCCATCTCCATATTGACCGTACCATTTGTCAGGAAGGCCTTCCAACGTAGATGGGAAGAGTACTAGCATTGCATCTTCTCTATTCTCCAGACCTCGTCCATGGCATAGGGAGATGAATCTCCTCACATGATCATCAGCATCCTCATAAGCTTGTCCCTTAAAGGTAGGGAACTGGATATTCAGTCTACAAAGTAAGTAAAAGAGATCCTCCATTAGCACTGGTGTTTCCTCTTACGTATCTGAGGAGAAATCTAATGTTCTCCTATGCTTTTCCTTTGACAGTGGTGTCACACCCAAATCAATAGATAAATTCAAGGAGGGTAGAGGGGATCTAGGTTTACTATTCGAAGGTAAAAAAGATTTTTTAAGGCTCCTTTGTACACGAAGAGGCTTCTTGTCTGCTCGAGTATGGGTCATGTACCTACTTGCAAGATGCAATAGGGAAAAAATACTAGAAAAAGGATTTTTTAGTCTGTACAGAGTCTTCCACAAGAATGCAAGTGTCCCAATGGGCGTGTCAAACTGTAGAGGAGGTACTGGGGTACCTACTTTTAACAAGAGTAGGCAATATGCACTTCCACTACTTCACCTACTCAAGGGAGGTTCTCCTTAGGGAAGTATACCCTTTAACATTTCTGTGAGCATGCACCTACGCAATAGTTGCATAGTATTGTAAATACTCAAAGAGAATATTTATGACAAATGACTACAGTTAAGGACAAACCACTCCTTAGTTTGAAGAGATAATAAGGCAAAAGAAATGCTCCAAAAGTTGATACTTTGGGCTAATATGCCACTCCAGAATTAAATAGAATCAACACAAAAGATCCATCCCATACAATGAATACAACTAGATGAAGACTTGCACTGATTAACTAGATGAAGACTTGCACTAATCGGTACAAAGATATGAAGACCTGCTCTAAGAAAATATCACTTAATCACACCGAATGACAAAATCAAGTCACTCCTTCACACTATAGTGCCATTAGCCCTCCGCTGGAAGCACATGCTCTCTATCCTCACCACAAAGTGACTTTATATAGTAGGCTTGCAACCATAAGAGTGCAAAGAGAAGACCTGAAGAGATGCCGAAGCTAAGATACGTACATCCCCAATGTGTGCAAGTCCATTGCTTTTATAGGCTTCCATAGGCCAAGAGGGTCTTGCAAATTTCCCACGTTCACTGAATATGCACCGATTGATCGCCCCAAAATTGGAGGGGTAGGTCAAATATGGTATTGGCCACCAACTTTATATTAAATCCTCAAAAATAGGCACTCAAGGTTCTTTCGTCACAAATGTTTGGCAGCAACACTCATTTATCTTTTTACCTTTTACTGTCACTTTTGAATGCAAGCTGAGATCTCCTTCTTAATGGAATTAACCAGACAAACCATTTGGACTGGACATCTAGGTCCATTTATGAGCTCCCAAGCAAAGATCCTAGGATCCCCATTATGTGCCACCTGTGATAATATATTGACCCTTAGAAGCACATCCTTCACATAATTATTGTAGTATCTTTTGAGAATCTAATCAGGAAAGAAATCATCTTCTGATGTCACGGAAGCTCCAGCATCATCTTTTGCCTATCTTACATATTGAGTGGTGGGAGGCGGTGGTGTGGGGAGTGGTGAAAGGCGGTGGGTGGTGTGGGTGGTGTGGGGAGGCCGTGGGGAGTGGTGGGAGGTGGTGAGCGGAGTGGGTGGTGGTGGGTGGGTGGTGTGGGTGGTGTGAGTGTGGGTGGTGTGGGTGGTGGTGGGTGGTCGTGGGGAGTGGTGGGAGTTGGTGTGGGTTGTGGTGTGGGGAGTGGTGGGAGGTGGTGGGTGGTGTGGGAGGTGGTGGGTGGTGTGGGAGGCCATGGAAAGTGGTGGGAGGTGGTGGGTGGTGGTGTGGAGAGTGGTGGGAGGTGGTGGGTGGTGTAGGGAGAGGTGGGACATGGTGGGTGGTGGGGGTGGTGTTGGGAGAGGTGGGAGGTGGTGGGTGGTGGTGGGAGGTGGTGGGTGGTGTGGGGAATGGTGGGAGGTGGTGGGAGGTGGTGGGTGGTTTGGGTGGTGTGGGGAGAGGTGGGAGGTGGTGGGTGGTGTGTGGAGTGGTGGGTCGTGTGGGAGGTGTGGGTGGTGTGGGCAGTGTGGGGAGTGGTGGGAGGTGTGGGTGGTGTGGGAGGTGTGGATGGGCGTGGATGGTGTGGCTCGTGGGTGGTGTGAGTGGTGTGGGGCTCCAGGGGACTACAGGGGAAGAGAGAGGCATGGGGGTTGTGGGGCTGCGGGGGCTACAGGTGGGGAAGTGAGGGAGGCATGGGGGGGGTGGGCTATGGGAGGTGGTGGAAAGGCACGGGAGGGTGGGGCGAGTGGGGCTACGGGTGGAGAAGTGAGGGAGGCATAGGGGTTGCGGGGCTGTGGGTGGGAAGAAGGAAGAGGCACGCGGGGGGAGTGGCTGGAGGGGGCTGTGGATGGGGGAGAGAGGGAATGGCAGGACGGGGGCTGCGGGGGACTGGAGGTGGGGGATGTGGGTGGGGGAGAGAGCGAATGGTGGGGCAGGGGCTGAGGGGGACTGGAGGCGGGGGTTGCAGGTGTGGGAGTGAGGGAATGGCGGGGGGAGAGAGGCGGGGGGTGGAGAGAGGCTATGATGTCCCATAGGGAATGATATTTTCATGATTTATAATCCAGCAAGGAAAATTTATTTATGTTTTGTTTAATAAGTAAAGCTCAAAAATTATTTTAATCAATTCATCTGAAAACCCATTTGGCAACTAAATTGGTAGACATCTTAAGAGAGTAAAGTGTTCCCAATCCCCCTTGTTTTTTGGGGAGGCAACAAATCTTCCAGGACACTTTGGGTACTAAGTTTTGTTGCATGTTGCCCCCCCGCAAAGAAATCTTCTAGCTAGAACAATAACGTGTTGAAAATGTCTTTTTTTTGGGAGTCTAGCAAGACAAGAAATACACCAGAGTGGGTGGAACATAATGATTCAACGCAAAGACTCTATGAGATAAAGAAGTTTGGTAGGCATCACCCAATCCCAGTTTTGATTAAACGAGACTTGGAAGTCGATAGGGATACCCAATAATCTAAATATTTCTCCATCTTTTATAATGTCACATCCAATAGAAGAAATGAAATTAGGTATGTGGTTAGTGGAGGATCTGAAGGCTATTTTTTTATGGTTGACTTGAGAGCCACTAGCAAGGCAAAAGATATGAAGGCAATCAAGGATGCATTGAGCATAGGTGTCATTGGCCTTAAGAAGCATGTTGGTGTCATCAACAAAGGCTTGGAGGCACAGTTGGTTGTCTGAACCTGGGATGTAGATACCCTCAATCAAACTGTTCTCTATAGCATCTTTTATAAGCCATCCAAGAGCATCACTGGCTATGACAAAAAGAAGGGGGGCTAAAAGGCAGCCTTGCCTAATAGATCTTCTAAGTCTAAAAGGGGACGAAAGGGTTCCATTGATGGAAAGTTTACACTGAGCATCACCAAAAAGGGTGCTAACACTCCTAATGAACCTAGACGTGGCCCCAATGTAATGCAGAGATTGTAGAACAAAATCCCACTCAATCCTATCATAGGCTTTGTCAAAGTCTATCTTGGAAAAGAAATAAGGCTGATTTGAATCTTGGGCATAATCAATTCGTTCCCACAGGGAAATAATGGAATCAAGGATGAATCTTCCTTTTATAAAGCCCTTTTGTCCAGGAATATTAATATCCTTCATAATGGGGCTCAGTCTCCTAGCCACGGTAGAGGCAAAGATTTTATAGATGGTTGTAAGACAGGTGATGGGTCATCGATTGTTTAGATCCTCTTTAGGCCCTTTCTTGTAAATCAACTTTAGGACTCCAATGTTAATTTCAATAGGAAGAGTGCCTTTGGTAAAAGCAACTCTCTAGACCAAGAGAATAAAGGGAGTCAAGAAATCTTTAAGCATAATGAAAAACTCATTTGGAAGGTGTTGTGAAAAGCAACCACTACTCATAAAACTAACTATCAAGACCACATTCCTAAGAGAAAGCACGTATCCACGGATCCAAATCCACCCATATATATACCTCTAGCCCAAGGGGGTGCATGTCCTTGAGATTGGCCAAGTGTCCAGCCAAGTGCCCCTCATGTGAACACTTTCCCAAGGGTGATCACATGCCTTCTAATTTCCCAAGGTCTATCACATGCCTTCTAAATCAAACGAGGATTCTTCTCTCATGTACACACAAGGTGGCTCCTAGAGAAGCTTCTCCCAAGACTCAGGTTCCCACACCTTAGGATAAATCAAGCCTAAGGTTCTAACCATTCAATTGGGAGCTCATATGAATAAATACCTAAAGGGTTAAAACAAAGGGTTTCACCCAAGGGTTCAAGGCATGTTCCAAGGGTAATTCAAGGGCTAGATAAAGGCAAACATACATCATATTCTAACCTTTAGAATCCATATGTTTAGTCTTTTGAACCCATGAGTTATACAACATTCTTCCCCCCTTTAACATTTTCTTCCTCGAAAATGTGTGTAAGTATAATATCGAACTACAAAAGGGTTTGATCTTTTGGACCAATGAATGCCTCTTGGATTATCACCATAAAGGTTTGGATATATTTGACCAAGTTAGGTCACTTGGCTTTCTCAAAATTCCTCTTGCTAATTTAACATGAGATAAGATCAAGTCTTTTCTCCTTTAGATCCCTTTTTCAATGATATTTACCCATGGGATTTTCTTGGGATCTTCAACTCATACCTTCACGAGTTGATATCTTTGCTTAAGTCTTCAACATCATATTGATGTTCTTCAAACCATTAACTATTCTCCTTTTAGGGATCAATAATTATATGTCACCCTTTTGACTTAAGCAAGTTGTCATGTTTAATAATCCAAATTTTGGATCCATCTGTACCCATTGTTAATTACCATACCTTGGGTATGCTCAATTCTTTGGCTAGCTTACCTTAGTTTACTTGTCAAATTGGAATTCTTCAATGAATTCCCTCCTTACCTATCTGGTTCTTATTTTGTTTGAGATTTAACTCAAACACACTTAGGTACTTGGACATCTAATGTTCTCCTTAACTTTCATGAACGAGTTAAGGAATATCTTTTGCTTAGAAGTATCATATTGATGATACCTTTCTTCTCCCCTTTTAGGAGTTTTCGTCCTCAAAAACTGTAGGAAATTGATGTTCTTGTAATTTCCTATCCAAATGGGAGGTTCATTTATGCTAAATCCTTTATTGAAAAAGCTCTCCAATATCCTCGAGCTTAAGCTTCCATTATCCTTAAGTTCAGTGTCCCATACCACTGAACCCACTTAAGTGACATTGTAAACCTAGACGTCCCATACCATCCGATTTACAATCTCACCTTAGTGTAGAAAACTTTAGCTCTTACTCAAGGATTAAACTCCATTCATTTTAGTCTTATCAAATATAATCAAAATCTTTGTAAGTTACATTCTTATAGAGTCCCAATTTGTCCTTTTGAAAAGACTTTGAAAATTGAGCTTTCATTGAACTATTTCCTTGATTAGATGCAAACAAAGTTATCTTTGTTTATGTCATTTGATAATAGAGCTAGTATTCTCATACTAGATATTATCTATTGACATAAGTAGGCATTTGTATCGAAGGATATAGTCAATCATAAGCTTTGCTAAATGGTTACCGTTTTAACCATCTTGATAAATTGCTTCTTACTCATAGAGCACATTTTGGAGTAGAGGCATTAAGATTTCTTTCAACCCTTTAATTTTCCTCTTCTCTAGATATGCTTACTCAGTTACAACTCTTCACTCTTGAAGAAATTTTCTCAAAGCTCCAAATGGGTCCTACCTCTTGTCAATGAAGGAAGAAGCTTATTGGGGAAGAAATGAACGCTTAAAAGGGTAAAAATAGTTCAATTATTTTTTCCCTAATATGTCATTTGATGACATTCTCTTCCCCCTTTTAGTGTGATCATTGTCCTCAATGATCGGATGTTTAAGTTCCTATGAACTTCTTAACATCATTCACAATGAAAAATTACTCTATGTGTGTCGGGTCTCATATAAGCTTCTAGTTTCTCTTTTGTATTTTTTAATCCAAGTTCTTATTACTACCTTTTATGGTTTAATAAGAAGAGAAACTTGTTGAATTTTAAGCTTAAGTGCTTGGCTTTGTTGATCAGGCATGCCATGAGTATTATGGAACTTGAGGGTCCATCCGTAGGACTCAAAGCTTAAGGTTTTTTTATCTGTAATAAATCGTGTTGGCTTTTGGATTAAGCCAACATATAAAAAGCATAAAGGATAATGTCTATTAAATCACATATCCTCAATATTCCATTAAACTTTTATGCTTTTGACTTTCGAGTTAGAAGTCATTTCCTATCTTAACCTTAAACTTAGAGAACTTAATTTCTCTCTCATGTCCCATCAACCCATGCATATGAGATTCAATTCATGCATACATGGTGTAAGCCAAGAACAGGTACATCTTTCCTTGAGGATGCTTTAGCATGCGTAAGGTCCAAAGGTTGAGCCCCTCCTTAAAGCATGCATGGAATTCACACTTGGAATTCCATTTAATGCATGAATGTATGCTTGTGCTTTCCATTCATGTTCATAGCATGCTATGATGGACACTCCATTTCCATTCTTTGACAATGTTCATGTGGTGACTCCATTATGTGCTAATGAAAAACCTTTTTCTATTCAATTATGCCTCTAATGCATCCTTTACATGAATCATTTTATGCAACATTCAATGTGCATAAGTGTTTCACTTAATTCATTAGGGATGCATTCTCTCATGGATTCCTTTATTATGCCAAACAAAGAAAATAGATGAAAAAATTGGAAGTTGTACTTACCTCCATCATAGCTTCATCCATCTCTAAATCCTTGCATGAAGAGGCATATTCTTTTGATGTTGCTAGCTTGTTCCATAATGAATTCTCAATCTCTGATATATATATATATATATATATATATATATATATATATATATATATATATATATATATATATATATATATATATATATAACTTTATGTATCCCTTTCGGGCATTATACATACTACTTATATGCCCAAAAGCTCACTTAATATACAACAATTTTAAGAGTGCCTAGATGCATACTTGCATTCACATATGAAATCCATTTCATACATATATTTCTTCTCTCAAATACTCTAGGAGTGCCCAAATGCACATATGAGATAATCTTAATGTGCATTCATTATAAGTGAGACTAATATATAGGTCACAAGAAAAGAAGGAAGACCATTTAATAAATTTGGATAATTTCCTTACTCTACTTGAAGGAAGATATGCACTAAGCTTTGAACTAACATTCCTTTCATGAGTGCCTATATTCATTTCGATAAAAATATAGGAAAAAATTACCTCTATAGTTTCAATTTCTTCCATATCTCATGAATAGCGTCGAGGAAATGCATACATACCTTTTCTTCATTCGTCTTGGTTCTTTTGCACCTCCAATCTTCTAACATTCTTCATTTGACCAAGCTCTTCTTCAAAGTTTGTACTTCATGATTGGCGCTTCAAATAAGTTCTAGTCGATGATCTTGGTTTTGTCTTCAATCTAATGAAGATGCCAATGGATGGATGGAAATAGTTCTCTTGGGTAAGAGAAGACCTCTATCACCATGAGGATGCGGGTTGGAATCCCATCGAGTTCATAATGGCACAGACATTCTATATGCGAACCAAAAACTCATGTTATCTCTCCATGTTGTCGTGCACGTGGGCATATAATCCCATATATGCAATGAAGCGGATGTACTCTTAGTATATATATAAAAGGTGCTCGCTTATTGTCTCAGCACAAGAGAAGGAGGAACAGCGATCGTGAGTGGCGTTGTTCCCACCTACTCCACTTGTGACTGTGCGCTGTCACGTAAAGTTCACACCAATGGATGGCTTGCATGGGACACCGCTTGGCTGGACTCCATCTACCTCATAGTAGAGGGTCATACGAACTTCTTGTATAAGATGCTACACAGAACTAAAACTCCGCAACACAGGAAGAAGACTTCGCGTGAGCATAAGCTTGAGATCCACGAGTTTGCAACCTACGCTCTGACTACCAATGTTGTGAAAAGCAACCACTACTCATAAAACTAACTATCAAGACACCAATGGATGGCTTGCATGGATGTTGTGAAAAGCAACCACTATTCATAAAACTAACTATCAAGACACCAATGGATGGCTTGCATGGGACACCCGCTTGGCTGGACTCCATCTACCTCATAGTAGAGGCATCTACGTCATAGTAGAGGGGCTTGCATGGGACACCGCTTGGCTGGACTCCATCTACCTCATAGTAGAGGGTCATACGAACTTCTTTTATAAGATGCTACACAGAACTAAAACTCCGCAACACAGGAAGAAGACTTCACGTGAGCATAAGCTTGAGATCCACGAGTTTGCAACCTACGCTCTGAGTACCAATGTTGTGAAAAGCAACCACTACTCATAAAACTAACTATCAAGACCACATTCCTAAGAGAGAGCACGTATCCACCTATCCAACTCCACCCATATATACCTCTAGCCCAAGGGGATGCATGTCCTTGAGATTGGCCAAGTGTCCAGCCAAGTGTCCCTCATGTGAACACTTTTCTAGGGTGATCACATGCCTTCTAATTTCCCAAGGTCTATCACATGCCTTCTAAATCAAATGAGGATTCTTCTCTTAGGCTTAGGTACACACAAGGTGGCTCCTAGAGAAGCTTCTCCCGAGACTAAGGTTCCCACACCTTAGGATAAATCAAGCCTAAGGTTCTAACCATTCAATTGGGAGCTCATATGAATAAATACCTCAAGGGTTACCAAGGGTTTCACCCAAAGGTTCAAGGCATGGTCCAAGGGTAATTCAAGGGCTAGATCAAGGCAAACATACAACATATTCTAACCTTTAGAATCCATATGTTTAGCCTTCTGAACCCATGAATTATACAACAGAAGGCCATCACGGCCATGAGTTTTGCATAGTTTTAATTTACCTATGGTCTCTTTGATCTCCTCCATAGTGAGGGGCATGTCCAACAATAAGGTACCTAGTCGAGTAGGAATATTTTTCTTCCTTTTAAGAGCAATGAAGGCCATGGATCTATAGATATCCTCCGCCCACTTAGGAGAACCAGAGAAAACATCAATAAAGAAGCGGGTAGCCTCCTGCAAATTCTGCTCAATAGTGACATCATAACCACTTGAATTTTTCATCAACATAGGTATGAAATCTTTACTCTTTTTCTTCTTAAGCAGAGAGAACATACTTTTGTTAGATCTATCAAGATTTGAAGCCCAAAAATCTCTTTCTTAAGAAAGAATTCCTCCAGCTTCAATGTACTCCTCGTACTTCAACCTTTCTTGAAGGCATAAAATCTTTCCCATGTTTTCCATGTGGCCTCCTTGAGAGGAAAGAAGCTTATTAATTTCAAGCGCAATGTCTTGCCTCCTTTTAGCTCTAAGGTTTTTCTTAAGCTTTTTATAGTACATGAAAAGATGCTCAACACCTTTGATGGCTTTTGACCAAGCAACACAAGGGTTGGTGCAGAGGGAGAAGTGATAAGTAAAAATACTCTTGATCTGGTCCAAAACATGTCGGCGTTTTTGGAGAGAAGCATCGAGATGGGCCGACATGCTTTATAGCTAGGGCAATCATTCTTAAGACAAATAGATAAGGGGATATGGTCAGAGATACACAAGGTGTGGTCAATGGAAGACTTCACATCCCAAAATTGGTGAAGGTAGGATATATTCGTATAGCACCTATCCAATCTAGTAGCAAGATGAATAAAACCCTTCTACTTGGTATTTCAAGTGAAACAAGAATTGGTCATGATATTAGTAAGGTCATGGCTAGTGATTGTGGATATATTTAGGTAGTGATATGTGTGAACACAGTAGGACCGTGAGGGCAATTTTTTCCCTATTTAGGAGGTTTTTTCCCCCGGCTTGTATATACGCCCATTGCCCTAATGGCTACTTATCTTTGTACATTCTAGTGGTAATACATTCAATATTGTGTGTTGAGCTTCAAGCTTCTTCTTCTTCCTTGTGTTGTTTGCATGCTTTCGGAGATGTCTAACTCCAACAATTGGTATCAGAGCATTTCGTCGCTTCATCTAGGGCATCTTCGAGATCAAAGTTGCTTCGCTTTGTGGTGCCGAAATCGCAATCTGAGCTCGTTTCGGCCTCGGAACATAGTATCACAATGCTTGTGTAGGCAATTTTTTCTTTTTGTGCCAAAGGTATATACTAGTTTTGGTTCGCCAATATAAACATCTCGAAGTGTTCTACGAGTCTAGCAGAATTCGTTTGGGCAGTTCTGTTCAAATTTTTCAGATACAATCAATTTCTGCATCAAGGTATTTTAGTCACCTGCCATGGCTGAAAGCAGTGATGTATTTCGTATGTTGGTTGTTGAGGATAAGTTGGATGGTACCAACTACCCATTATGGGCTTAATGGTCTGACATGTATTGGTTGTAGAAGGGCTGTGGAACATTGTGCACGGTGTTGAAAAACGTCCTATCACACCTGTAACTGTTACAATTGTAGGTACTGAAGCTGATGCAAAAGGTGTAGAAGATGATGATATTCTGCATATTCCTGTTTGTGGTACCGTTTTTGTTGCACCTACTACAGAGGAGATTTTTTGGGATGGCACCGATGCCCAGGCACATGCATTGAAAGCTTTGTCTGTCAAATGTGCCATTATTCCTCACATTCGCTCTTGTAGAATAGCTAAGGATGCTTAGGATACACTTACCACATTGTACCAAGCTAGGAATGAGGTTGCTGTTGCTTACCTCCGAAAACAATTGGAGAGTGAGCACATGAATGAAGATGATTCTATGGACAATTTTCTAACAAAGATCAAAGACATGAAGGAACAATTGATTTCTATTGATGAGGTTATACTAGATAGCTCACTTGTGCGGACCGTTCTGAATGGTCTTCGTGATTCATATCAAAGTTTTGCTTGTACTCTTTGGTTGATGATGAAAGTCAATCCAAATGCCTTGTCTTTTGAAGAGTTAGTCTCTATTCTATTGCAGGCGGATTAGTCCAGGCAGAAGAGGTGCATTATGTGTGTTGCAGATCAAGCTTTCCTAGCTAGTTAGAAGGGCGAAGGAAAATGGAGCTCTTCAACTTGTAAGCAGAAATGTGCTAATTCTACAAAATCGAAGAGGGAAGACAAAGATGAAAAGAAATCAGAAAATCAGAAATTGCTTTGCAACTATTGTAAAGGAAATGATCATATCATAAAGAACTGTCCAAAACTGGCTGCTAAAGAGGCAAAAAAGAAAGAGGCTGGAATTGTTGTTGTAGAGGCCTCCACACCAAAAATAGAGTCTGCTAATCTTATGCAAGAAGAACAATGGGCATTTACTACTGTTTGCACTTTTGACCCATCTTCTCATGAGCAGTGCATGTCTACAGTAGACTCAGATGTTTGGTAATTTGATAATGGGGCGACCAAACATATTACCTCGCATAGTAGTTTCTTCTCTTCACTCGAGCATGCCCCTATAGGGAATACTATTACATGCAACAACAACTCCTCTTATCTTGTCACGGGATTTGGTTTTTGACTACTATTGATGATAGTTCTTTCACTTTGTCAGATGCTTTGTTTGTGCCAAGGATCAAGAAAAATCTATTATCAGTTTCCGCATTAGCAAAGTTTGGCTTGCTTTTGAAATTTGTTGATGATAGATCTTCAACTCATTATCTATCAAAACGTGATGTGATTATTTCTTTTGGAATTTTATGTTGTGGGCTCCATAAGCTCATAGACTATGAAAGATCTATGTCGTGTGCAGTACATGATTCTCAGGCTATGTCAGATGCAAAGCTTTGGCATCCAACGCTTTGGTCAATTGAATTTTGCTAGTTTGCTATGCCTCTAGAAATCTGAAATCATGTCCTCTTTGCCCAAACTTGATGCACCTGGAAAACATGTTTGTGAAGGATGTATTTTGGGCAAAATGCAGCGTTTGTCCTTTCCAAAAGATGGTTCAGTTCGGGCTACTTAGAAATTGCAGCTTGTACATAGTGATGTTTGTGGTCCTATGCAGACACCTTGTTTTGGAAATTATCTTTACTTCGTGACTTTCATTGATGATTTTTCCAGGCAAAGTATGAAGTGTTCATGTGCTTCAAAGTGTTTTTGGTCTTGGCTCAAAAATATGTCAGCATGTAAAATGGGTATATCCATTGAAGGCAAAGTATGAAGTGTTCATGTGCTTCAAAGTGTTTTTGGTCTTGGCTCAAAATATGTCAGCATGTAAAATGGGCACTCTCCATTCTGATCGAGGGGGGGGGGGTATATGTCTTCTGATTTTAATATATTTCTCGCAGAACGTGGGATAAAACACCACTGTACAGTGCCATATACACCTCAACAGAATGGAGTTGCTGAACGAAAGAACATGTCACTCATGGAAATGGCGAGGTGTATGGTCAAGAGTCAAGCTCTACCACATAGTTTCTGGCTTGAGGTTGTCATGTGTGTAGCATATGTACTTAACGAGTGTCCAACTAAAGCGCTGCAGTCTACCACTCCATATGAGGCTTGGCATGACCACAAGCCATCTATTGCTCATCTACGTGTTTTTGGTTGTTTGGCATATGCATTAGTGCCCAAACAACATCATAGAAAATTGGATAATAAAGCAATAAAATGTATGTTTCTTGGGTACAATTTTGAAAGTAAAGGATATCCTCTGTATCATCCACATATTAAATGCACTTTTGTTAGCTATGATGTTGTTTTTGTGGAAGATTCTATCCAGCCATTGCTTTCATGTACTAAGGAGACATCTGTTAGCTCTTAAGACATGTATGATACTTTACTGCCTCTTTTTAGAGGTAGATAGTCTAGTGCTGGTTCTAGTGAGGCAACTTCTTAGCCTTTGCAGGTTTCATGTGATGATGCAGATCATTCCAATTCTGATGTAGATTTACATGATGCACTTATTGATGAGTGAGATGATATTCAGCATGCAAGAACTATGCCAAAATGGTTGGTGCAAACCTTGCGTGACAACAAATTAGATGCATCTCTGTCATATTATACTCGATCAAGCTCTCATAGTGCCTCTTTTGCATAGGATTGCTATGCTATGGCTGCATCTAGTCTCTGTGATGAGATTGAGCATGATTCATTTGATGAAGCACAAAATTCAGAAAATTGGATGGCTGCTATGCAATATGAGTATGATGCAATAATGAAAAATGGTACTTGGTCTTTATGTGACTTGCCTCTTGGCAAGAAGGCCATTAGTAGTAAGTGGGTATACAAGCTGAAGTGTAAACCTGATGGTACAGTTGAGAGGTATAAGGCGAGGCTTGTTGCAAAGGGGTATGCATAGGAAAGAGGCATTGATTTTGATGAGACCTTTGCACCTACATGCCCTATGACTACCGTTCAGAGCATTTGTGCACTTGCAGTCCATCATGGTTGGAATGTACATCAGTTGGACATTAAAACTGCATTTCTGAATGGTGACTTGCATGAGGAAGTGTATGTTTTTCAGCCCTGCGGCTTTGTACAGAAAGGGTATGAAAACTAGGTGTGCAGGTTAAAGAAGGCATTATATGGTTTCAAGCAAGCACCATGTGAATGGTATGAGAAGATACATGCCTATCTAATTGCACATGGTTTTGAGAAGAGTCCAACTCAGAGCACCTTATATGTTAAGCATGTTGATGATGTGCGTCTGATCATTGTTGTCTATGTTGATGACATGCTGCTCACTGTTCCTATTGAGAAGCATATTGTTGATTTTAAGGCTGATTTGCATGCCTCATTTGAGATGTCTGATTTGTGGCCTTTGCATCACTATTTGGGGATTCAATTTATGCAAGTTGATGGTGGAATGGCTTTGTGTCAAACGAAATATATTGACACATTATTGTAGCATTTTGGCCTTGAAGAATGTAAGCCTATTGCCAGTCCTATGGAGACATGTCTATGATTGAGTCTTCATGATGCTAGAGATGCATTTGATGCTATTCTCTATCAGCAGGCTGTTGGATCCCTGATTTATTTATGAATTACTCGACCTGATATTCAGTTTTTTGTCTCATAGATAATCAGGTTTATGCATTGTCCATGAGTCAAGCATTGGCAAGTGGATAAGCGCATCTTTCGCTACTTGAGTGGTACTCGGCTACTTGGGTTGTTTTATCCAAAGGGGGATCACTACCGCCAAATTTGCATTCTTTTTTTGACTTTGATAGGCTGGTTGCTATGACACTCGTGTGTCCACTAGTAGCTTTTGCTTCATGATTGGTAGCTCATGTATATCTTGATTGAGCAAGAAGCACCCTACTGTGGCCACTTCTAGTTGTGAGGCTAGGTATAGGGCAACTTTCACAGCGACTGTTGAGTGTGTGTGGCTCAGATGCCTTATGGCTGATTTGGGTGTTGGTCATTTTTCTGCCACCACCATCTTCACTATCAGTCATAGTGCATTGGTAGTTGCGAGGAACCCTGTGTTTCATGCTCACACTAAGCACATTGAGATGCATTATCATTATGTCAGGGAGAGGTTCTCTATTGGGGAGATCAGCATGGCATATGTGCCCACACACGAGAACATTGCAGACCTTTTCACGAAGGCTCTACCTAGAGAGAACTTTGAAGCTTTCTGCAAAGCTTTTGGTTGCTTCCTTTTGTGGCGTGATTTCCACATAGCTTGGCACTTCCTTATACATGAGTGCGAGCTCCTTGTCTCTTTGATATACGGATGTGTTTCATCTCTCTTTAGTTTGAGGATTGTATGAAGCTTCCTAAGGTGGATACACATTCCATGGTGGATTTTTTCGTCCCTATTAGATGCCTATTGAATAGATACTGGGATTCAAGATAAGGTATAACTACATTTTTCTACTCAGATCAATATAAAAGCATTCTTCAATACCTTTGAATACTTGAAAGATTGAGAGTTCTCGTATTGTATTGAATAAAGGATTTTTTTTAAAGGATTCAATGGTTATTCCTATCTATTTAGTATGGTTTTTGTTTCCATGGATATTGGATACTTATACAAGCGCTCCCTTACCTACGCAATTTCGGCATCAGGCTTCGTTGGTGGTTCCCAATGGTTTCGTCAATAATAAGCCAAAAAAAACTACTCTATGCTACGCAATCTCTAACACTGGGAGTAGGCCATCTACACATCTTTTCTAGGCACTTACGGAAGCACATATACTTCTTACAAGAGCAAAAGAAAAAGTTCTCTTATTTTTTACCTCATATATAATGGTCCTTCCAGGTATAGAGAATATATATTTAACAATATCTGCATTATTTTTAGTTTTGAATAAGTTTCATTTCATGAATTTCTTAGAATACGTTATCATAATTCTTCATGACCTGTGTACTCGTATTCATAAGGGCTTTTGAATTAAACCGTAATAAGCTATTTTAGACCTAATGTGTCCTCTTCATATGAGTAATGGGAGTTTTAGGCTACTCTTTGAGTCTTTTTGAACTGAAATTCAATTGTGTTTGTAAGGGTTTCTGAAAAATATGTTGTGAACTCATATGAGCTAGCATTAGTAGACTTTGATATATTGATTTTATATGTTTGATAGGAAATTTGACTAAATAATCGTAATATCGGAACTCTAAATATGTAGAATAATCTAATGGGATCACTGAGCTGGAAAATTAAATAGCTTGTATCTAAAACTATACATATATATGGGTATGGTTTCAAGGATATAGCTAAAGTGGATAACATGTAACTGTTTTTTCTTTCACTCCCAAAACTTGGAAATGAAGTTTTTATCAAGGTTTGTGATCTAGCTTCCATAAGGAGGTTATTTGATAGGTGAGGTGTGAAGGTATGCGAAACTTCTAGAGGTCTACCTCATGTTTGAAATAATAGAAAAAAAAATTGGAAATGTGCATCTTTGTTCACTATCAAAATCAAATGACAAGTAGTAATAAACTTATGGTTAATATGAGTAGAATAAGAAATATGTTTGCAAATCATACATGAATACTATCTCTCTCTCTCACACACACACACACACACACACACACACACACACATATATATATATATATATATATATATATATATATATATATATATATATATATGTGTGTGTGTGTGTGTGTGAGTGTGTGTGTAATTTAGATTTTGAAAAAGCGTAGGATTCAATGGTTGATGTAGTAATACTAGATCAGATATATAAAATATCTTTTTTGTAACAACTACATAGAAGGGTGTAGTTTTGCTACGCATATGTTCAAGAAGGGGAACTTTTCATACCATTGGAAAGCTTTTAATGCACTATGTGTTTTTGACGACCAAGAAAAAGCCTAATCTGACTGATTAGGCTAATTTGTAATAACTATTAGCTCCTTAATATGAATGTTTATACATGGATCATTTTTTTCAAAAAGTTGATGAATTGAATATTGATATGTGAGATTATATTGACCTGACTGTTTTTCGATTCTCTTCATAAGTAATTATGGATTTAGTAAGTTTGATATAGTAAAAATAAATTTATTTTGGTTATAGTGAGTACCGCATGCACAATGTTTTCTAACATATTTTTCTGATGGGATCCAACTTCACGTATAGCTATATATACCACAAAAACCTAACACACACATTAAATAATTATTTCTTGAACAAATACAAAATTTCTTCATATTGAATAAATTATATCTCATTCTAAAGCATATTGATTAAGTTACATATTCTACCCCTTGTTTGGTTGTTCTTGTGCAAGTTATTATCATCTTGCAGTTCTTAGTGGAGATCTTGTGAGAATGGTCCGTAATGGCTCAATCTCTAAGTTATGGTTAGTAGTAATCATCTAGCTAAATGATACATAATTCTTAGTATTGTCTACACATTTGTGAAATAAACATGATTCATTGATGTGAGAAAAAGCTAAATGCAATTACTTTTTATGAAGATATGGTAGTTTCCTATGATAAAGTTATCTTTTTATGAAAATGAGCTATATTTAATAACTCATACATAATTGACTAAGTTTGTACAAGTTATTGTTTTGCATCGTTTTCATTTTTTTTTCTTTTCTTTTTGAAATTGCCATTTTTTTACTGTACGAGTTAAAAGTATAGCTGAATCATATATCCTTAATCAATATCAAACTCACCCGATAAAAAATGATATTAATAGCGTGTTCCAAAAAAAGTAAATTACATGAAATAGGGAAACAATTTTTTTGAGAAGAACTAATCATGAGCCCAATATCGTTTGAATTTGGACAGACACAATACCATAGCTTTTTCCTTCAACACTAGGTAAAATCTATGGAATTCCACCGAATACACTTGCCACATCATAAAATGTCTCTATCCTGAGTGCCTTTCGACGTCTAAAGCGCTAAAATGCCTGTCGTGCCCGTTAGTTGGGGAATCTTGGAAAGCTTTAGGAAGCCTTCTGCTAAAAAAAATGAGAGTGACAATGTGAATGCATAATGTTGTAGCATATTCATTCATGTTCCTTTGCACGTAGAAAATTGTTTGAGATGATTTCCATACAAATGAATGAAATATGAAGAAGAGGATGCAATATCTTGATTGTTTCCGGTTTACGAAGGGACGAGGAACATAGCATTGGTGGATCGTTCTTATGCATCTTACACTCGTCATCATCTCTCCGTGGAGACAGCTGCGAGTCACCGAGGACTTCAAATTCACTTTTTTTTTGTCACAAGAAAATGAAAACTTTTCCGCAAATATATACAATCCGTGAAAACTGTAAAATGCTGTATGGATTCTTTTAAAAAGAGGTGCTAACGTTGATATCTACTCTTCCTATTCGCATGAAGCTTCGATTATGCAAGGATTATACACCTAGAAACATTTAAGATAGCACGAATGGTATTCACGGTATTCCACAAAGGAAGGGTTAGACATCTAGGAACAGCTAAGATACAGAGTTGAAAGGGCGGCTAAGCTACTAACGGGGAAGAAACGATTCTAAAACCAGATCAGGTAATGACTTTATATTATTCAAAGGATAAATTGTGTTGAATTACTTGGAGGCTAGCATATCGTTTGAACATCACCAATAAGGGAAGCAAGCTCTCATTGATGGAACGATCGGTTGCTCTGTGGCATTGTAGAATGCGATCAGGGGAAACATCCTCAAAAAGATTTGGAGAGAAAGATGTGCTCACAATTTTGGCAATACCTCCAAGGAGTGGTCGATCGAGAACTCCTTATTCTTTCTCGGCAAAAGAATTGTTAACTGTAAGAACACCCCCCCCTCCCCCCTTCTGACATCACAAAGAGCTACAATATGTCAACAATAAGCTTAAAACCATGTGGGCTCCAGATGATAGAGATGCGAGGATTATCAACCTCCTTTGTAACTTTGTAAACTTTGTAAGGTCTACCAAGAAGGTATGACTTCTTGATGTGTTCATGCTTCCCCTACGTTGTGGGATTTGGGGGTTCCCAAGGGCACTAGTCTTATTCACTTGTATTCTTCCGTTATTTAATTAAAGTCAGAGAGTAAGCATTTCGGAACTCCCTTTTATTAAAAAAAAAACATCTGGGCTCGTGCGGAGATTTGAGGCTTGAGCCCCCGACCCAAATTTTAAATGCATCCGTACCAACCACTCAATGCAATGCACTCTCTATCAGAGTTTTCAGTAAGATTGTTTAGAGTTTACGGATTTACACACCGAAAAGAACATCTCCCTTCGTTCTCTGAATCGTATGCCATAATGCCAGACTTTTTTGACCGGAATTAAGAACTATGCGAAGCTACTGATTTTACATTCTTTAGTCTTTCTTTGATTTCTGTACCTTCAGGCTACTCTGCTAAATCTTCGATGCATTATTTGATAGATTATTTATGCATATAAAGTGTGATGAGGAAATTGGAATGCTTCTAAATATGTACTTTGTTCAGTCTAATTCAATGAAAGCTCTCTGCCGAGATTGAGAGTACCTTAATTGACAGGGAGAGCGTAATCTCTGTGAGGGGGTCGAATCACCATACCACTACTTTCAAATATTAATCCCTTTCGAAATTTCCAAAATATTCGATTCTATTTCTTATACGAAATCTTATGTACTGTTCGCGCTGCTAAAGTCCTGTATGAGGTGACGAACTCTAAATATGCTGAAATAACCGATGGAGAAACTCCAACAGGAACGGACAAATAAAAGGAATAAAATCTGCTGCGGCTTGCTCGTCCGATTCGCGTGTGTTTGTTTTCACTCCGAACAGGGCGCCCTGGAAAATATACTCCAGTCTCCATCTTTGATTTTTTTTTCTTTCACTTGGACACTGCGCTATTTCCGTACGCAAGCTCCTATACTTGTTGGCATAACACTATAAACAGGCAGCATAGAGCATGATGTGCTGTTATAGGAAGACTATCCTGATGCGATTTGAGCTTATCAACTGCAGCAGAAAACGTCGCCGCATTTCGGTCGCATCGGAAGAGACGAAGAAAAAATCATTTTAGGAAGGTACATTGGTCTGAAAACGTTCTATGTGTCTACTTATCTATATATATATATATATATATTTTTTTTTTTCGATGTCATGGTATAGTGGATAATCGGAAGCACGAACTCACGCACCCAGGAATCCACTTTATCTCCATATTGAGGATATTTATTTTTTTATAAGAGGAAGTTCAATAGAAGTTTAATTTCTTTGTACTTGAACTGATTGAAAGAACAATTCTTCATGTGCGTTAGGCTCTTTGGTTGGACCTTTCGCCTCTTGAGGTGGGGGTTAAAATAGCAAGAAAATTTTGGCCTTTGGTCAATATATTGCCTTTGGTTAGATTTAAAAGAGTTAAATCAATTCGTTTCTGGCAGTCTTTTCCATGTGTCACCTTTGCATACTCTAACTCTTGCTTTGCGGGATACAGTGAGTCCCATGGCTACAATGCCTATTTAGTTGTATACTTGTTTTGCCACATTCAGGGTTCACATCAGCTTATTTGCAATTATTAAAATAAACCATCTTTATCGCTACATTCAAGGCCTCTGTGGATTAGGTGTAGTGGTTGGGATGGTTGCTTTGGGCTGGTGGGTGGTGTTCGACTCCTAGTCAGTCTTAACTCTTCCATTTGATCATGGATGAGCCTAATGCTCTTCTTGTTGTTGATTAACACTTTAAGGCTTTTTTTTTGTACTTTGGCGTATGAGCCACTTGTATCAAGCATCAGCCTTTTAGGCACTAGAATGACTTGTTCTCATCGCGCCTTCATCTCTCACCTCTACTCTTGCTAATCTTATGGTTGTGTATTTTTGTAGTGTCAAACATCTAACTCATGCCACCTGATGGAGTCCTATGAATGCTATGTTGTCCGTCACATGTAACTTTTGGTTGATTCAAAAATACATGGGGGATTTCTCAATCAATCATTCTTTCCATATCTTCAAAAGGGGTTCCTAAAAATGGAGTTCCTTAAGGTGGAAGAAGAGTCAATTGATTCTCCAAATAATGCTTCTTTCTAGTTGATTTGAATTTGTAAACTCAAAATCCTGTGAGGAGTTTGTAATACTAAGTGACTCCAAAGGCATGAAAAGAAGAGGTAAGTAAAATTGTCTCTACCATAGAGGTGGCGCTTACACCAACGAGGGGGCGTAGAAATTTTATTAGCTTTGAGATTGGGCCAAACTCTCTAGTAGAGAATTTTCACCATACACACCAATTTTTTGTTCTCAATGACAGGACGCCAAAAATCCTCGAACGTAAATGGCCATTAGAAAAAGGTCCAATTTAAACACCATCTCCTATTTAGTGAGATTCCCAAGTCCATGGGCTTATTGAACCTCTCTTTCTTATCCAATTTAATATTATTTCAACTTGCAAAGGATCATTTCTAATAAGGAGGCAAGTCTTTGTGACTTCCCAAGAATAGATTATGTCTTACTAGGCACAAATCTCTATAGTGAACTCTCCTAGCCAATTCTATGTCCTCAAATCTGATCCAATGTCCTTTTTCTTGATTTCAAATATGTTCCCACTTAGGAAACCCTCTTTTCCATAGCTTCTTTGCCTTTTTTACGTTCTCAAAGTTAATCTCCCTAGTTCCCCTAATAGGAAACGAAATGGAATCTTTCATGTAATCCTATCTTCTCACTTCCAATCTTCATTGACATCAATATACACTTTCATATTGTTTCCACTGTTCCACACGATGCTGACTAAGTCCGGCTCTTTGGGAATCACTCAAAATGGAGAGAGCATCAAAGTGAGAAAATTGAGTCCCTTCCATTTAGGACTTTGCTTTGTGCTAAGAGGAGATTTTTTTATGAGAATCAATTTTGTGCAAGAATCTTCCACATTGCACCATGCTTTAATCATCCACTTGAAAGCTAGTTTATCTGTCATGTCACAATCATTTAGAATAACCAACCCACCAAAATCTTTCGGGTTCACACAAATGACCCATTTTGTTTCTAGCACACCCTCCTATTGGGATCTTTAGTCTAGAGGACATTTCTACAAGTAATTTCCAACTTCACAAAATCCTTGTCTTTTAACTTTGAAAAAGTGAAAAAATGGATAATTAATAAATGAGGAAGGTGTTGATCGCCATGGCATGCCCCACAACATTGCACTAGATGCTCTTGTATTATGTAAGTTTTTTATCAATCTTGGAAAGAACCCAGTTGTATTCCTGGCCCATTCAAGCATCAAACCCCATCAAAACTCTAAGCACATAGAGTATTTGCCCTCTAGAAAGCTCCTAAGAATCCTACTTAATAAAAAATTGTTGGGTGAGCGGTTGATGAAATAGTCCTAAAAGCTATTTTTTAATGACTTATTCAAAAACATGAAGCAATGTATATTAGGTTTAGAAATTTCCAAAAGTTGATGATAGAATTAAGATCACTCTGTAGAAAAGCATTTGTGTATTCTACGAGGAGTGGCATTAAAATGTCTTTCATGGGATGTGGAAGCTGGGAACCACACATATCTCTAAGATGGGCATGATGGTTAACCCAATAGCTAAGGCCATTAGTAAGAATAGAAAAAATAAGTGGAGTGAGGGGTGGCCCTACCTAATAGATCATTTTCATGTAATTGCTTCAGGGCATTGACTGTTGATTTTCATTTTCTTATTACAACTCTAGCACTTTGAGGTCACTTTACATGAGCTTAAACTCTATGCTCCTTCTATAGTGAGAAGTGTTGTGCCTCTAAAATCTAGGAACTATCTTTTTCCAAATCAGCCTCCTTAATTGGAGGACTTAGTTGAGATAACTTTGGGAGTGGTTGAGTGACTTTTCTTAATGGAATCATGTGGATTTTGGCTTCTTCTAGTTTCTTCACATGTACACGAATGATTTCCCATGCGTTTTTAGCTTGAAGCTTGTCTTTTAACACTAAGGAACTTCTAGATATTGTGCATGCTTTAAGATTTGGAAATACTACCTTATGGGTTCTCAAGTTCTAGGCAAAACATACAAACATGTTATTAAACATTTATTAAATGAACCATTGATTTCTAAAAGACACATAAATGGGCTTCATTCATACAAAATTTTCAGCGAGCACTTCAATATCAAGTTAGCAAAGATAATGTTGTACTCGATGCCCGTAGTTTCTTACCATCCCCACAAACAAATATTGTTTCAACCAATAATATTTTTTCTATTTATATTCAACCATTTCATGAGATGATTCCTACTTCTCCATCTAATTCAAACATAGACTGCTTTCAACAATTTTTCACCATCTAATGAGGATCACTACACCTTTTGCAATGGATTCTTATATATGAAACACAAGTTTTTAAAGAATTTCTTATGAAAGAGATGCATGATTTACTTTATATGGGTCATAGGGCATACAAAGTACTATTTCTATGAGTAAAGAGTTATTATTTTGGACAAATCTAGAAAAGGGTATCGCATAGGATGTTTCCCATTGCATTGGATGTCAAAGTGTGAAAGGACATCATGGTGAACCGTTTGGATTAATAATGCCACTTCTCTTACCTAATGGACCATGTGAAAAAATTTCTATGGATTTTATTACTGGTCTTTGTACAACTTCATCTCATAATAATATGATTTGGACAATTGTTGATAGGTTTAGTAAAATAGCATATTTCATTCCCCGTAGAAGGAGTCTATCTTCACCTCAAGTTACTAGTTAGATATTAAATATATTTTTCCACATGATGGTTTTCCAAACGTTATTCTAGCAGATCAAGATGTCCTTTTTGTAGTCACTTTTGGGTTGCATTATCTCAAAATTGAGGTTGCAAAATAGACTTTACCTCTGCATTTCATCTTGAAAGCAATGAGCAAAGTGAAGCTACAAAAAATACTATTTTAGATTTATTATATTGTTATTCTTTAGATAAACCAAGTAATTGGGATGAGAAAATACCTTTACTACAATTTGCGTATAATAACACAACACATACCACTACTCAATGTGCACTGTATGAAATTGTTTATGCTAAAAAGCTTTCCACTCCCATGACTATCACTCAAATTGATATCACTATGGCTGATTCTTTTGCACAAGATCATATTTCAACACTTCTTGAGGTTCATGAGCACATTAAGAAAAGTCAAGAATGTTACATGCATAATATTAATAAGAATCCAATAGGCAAAAAAATTAATGAAAATGACTTGGTATGGTTACAAATAATTAAAAGGAGTTTAAAAAACATTTGACAACACTTGAGATTAAACATGCATCATGTTATTAGAGAACTTTCCATATTATTAAAAAAACAAATGAGAATGCTTTTAGATTAGGCATACCTTCTCATTGTAATATAAATAATTCTTTCCATATTAGTTGATTTAAATCCTTTAAAGGAACTTTACTACTCACTCCTATTTTAGATGATCCTCCTTTACTTGAAGAGTATGCAAAAATTTTAGTTCAAGAGAAACTTCTTGATTATGATGCTACTAATACACACACTAATAAGCAATCTCATAGATATTTAATTAAATATAAAAATTATTCACTTCAGGAATCTCAATGGATTTATAAGACAACATTAACTCCACATTATGACCACTCCATTTTTTTATATCATTCACACTCACATCAACGTCTTGTTTTCCATTCCATGCATGTGTTTATTTTTTTACATAGAATATGCTTATGATTGTTTAGTGATCGGACATGTGACTTGCCATCCATGTCTATTTTATTTTTATCAACTAAGGTCAGCTGCTTATCAAGTAGGAGGCATGTCATTCTTGATGGAATAATGGAATGTTAAATGGATTCTAACATCTTGAGGTTTTTACTGTGATTATGTTTTGATTTAGTGGGTGAAAATCATGAGGGCATGAATGTGCATGGATTTACTCAAATATTTTTGAATATATTTAAAATATAATATTTAATATATTTTTGTAAAGATAGTAGATCACTTTGGAAGTGATGTTTTGTAAATAAAGCAGATTTTTCATGAATGCATGATTTTTAAAGAACCACCCACATGTATCTTCTATTCAAGGCTTATGATATACCTAAAAATACATGCACTCTGAGAGACTCATCCATCAAAGTATGTGGGAGGAGGTTCTAGACAACCTTGTGTTGAGAGTTGTCGCTCTCTATTTTGTGTGTATTCTTCTAAGACTTCATTATTATATTATCTCTACATATGTGTATCTACAAGATCCGATTATGAAATCAGTAATGTGGCTCTTTCTTACATGCCACTCTTTGTTGAGACCTAGTTCCAATGTAACCAATCAAGGGATCTTCATATCGAGCTCATCTTCGTAAGTTTGAATTTAGAATGGTAACCTGACACCTCGTTGATCCGAATTCTTAGAGTGCTTCCCATATGCTAATTCTACCCTATAGGTGTACTCAAATGGACTTGTCTTTCACTCAATTTCTTCACCAAAGAAGAGTTAATAACATTGTGTATAGATCGTGTATGAAACCATTCTTTTTCAAGGTGATCATAAGCCTCTTAAATCATGATAGAAAACTAAGTATCAAGGAATTCATACCCTTTTGTATAATAGGGGACAATACCAAATTTGGCATAATAGTCACCTTCTTGGTGATTATTATATTCAAGGTAGGTTGTTTGTTTTTAGATGGAGGATCCACCTTAGTGTTTCTAGCTAAAAGGTCAAAATCTAAATGAGATGATGGATTGGATGATGAATACTGTTGTCTCTCCACCACCATCATTTCATATATCTTCTCCTTGTCCTTGGGACACAACCTAGGCATTCATAACAAAGTTCCTCATGTTGAGCCTTGTCTTTCTACTACTATCTTTGTCTCAATAACTAAAATTCTTTATTAGCCATGGAAGAAGTAACATCTCTCTTCCTAGGTCTTGAAGGTTGAATCAAATTCCGTTTTCTACTAGTTAAAGGAATCGAATCTATGGTTTTCTTAAATCTTGTCAAACTATTATTTTGTCCTTAATATTGATGTTGAGAATTGCACCCATCCTCCACTAGGAAGGTGAGTTCTAGTACCTCGATTAAGGTGTGGCAATGCTCCTTGTGCAGAAGTGGATGCAATGTTTCCCTAAGCCCAAGCACAAACTTAGGTACCTAGAGCAAGGCACACACTAGACAAACTCCCCACCTAACAATGTCTTCCACTTGTATCCACACACAGGTGCACGTTAAGACTAGAACCAAGGGTAGATCCCCACCTCCAAATCATGAAGTAAGTAAAATAACGTTAAAAGTAGTTGTATTTCACTTGCACCAAAGACCTTTTAAATTCCACTAAAGTGGAAGATTCTATCTTGTCCTATCCTATTTTCCTTCACAATGAGTATGAAATGTCCATCAAGCTTCATGCGGCATGCTCGATCTTTTGTTTTCCATCATTAATATTATAAAGTTGAAAGCACTCCTTCTGCTCACTAATCCATTGTTCCATTGCATCAGTTTTCTTGGCACTAACCTATCCCTGCTACTTTGGTGTATTCAACTCTTTCACCTCTCACTTAACATCTTGATTATCAAATGTTTCCACATGCATAAATGTTATCTCAGAACTATATGGGCTTAGTATATGGAACTTCCACCTGCATTGAAGTACCCACTCGTGGCCCCTCTAGTTTTCTAATTACTTACACAATCTTCCAAAGAGTATTCTTCATGCCTGTAAATTTGGCATTAGAGCCGTAATCCCCTCACTGTACAATCACTCAAACTCAGCCTCATCAATAAGAGATCCAATCTCATCTCCACTCATTCTCATTAGACATTATAATTAATCTGTTATGTTGAAAAATGCAATACCTAAGTAATGAGATTCGTACTTAATGATTTTGGATTCCACAATAGAGTAAAATGATTTATCTTAAATCATCTATACATCGCATGCATCACAAAATGATAAACCTCATTCGATCCTCAAGTTCTATACAAGATTACATCATGAATATACAAGTTACTCAGCGTGTTAAAATACATTCAGCATTAAGAACCATAAATAACCTATAGAAGCTTATAATTTTTTAAAAATGATTCTAAATGAGCCTATACAGACAATAAGCATAATCCAAGATATGTCCATGTGAAATAACCTAAAAACGTACAAGCAAAAGTCTTTGATAGCTCTAGAGTATTTTTCTTGTCATAAACTATAATACTTGGAAAAATATCAAAGATCTAAAGGTACCTAAAACACTCCAAAAATATTGATTTTTGGTTGAACGTGTCTCTAGATATTACATTTAACCTCCAAGTTTATATAACATAATTAAAATTGTGGCCACAAACTTATGGTGGAAACTTTGTAAGTTTGGACCTTTGTTTAGGAGGCCCTAGGAGTGTCCCTACCAAGAACCTAGTACTAGACTAATGCCATGAGCTCCAAAGTCAATGGGATGTGGTGCATTTGAAACCACCAAGTATTGTACCAAGTTTCATTTCATTCGCATAATCCATATGAGAGACAAATAAAGAATATTGACTCCAACACGTGCAAACTTTTTCATCACTTAGAGGATGGATATTTCAGGGGAGCACTAGATTGTGCCCCTTGAATAGACTAGACAAGATTTGAGAAGTACACTTTGGATTACAAGATAACCCAGGCATAGAAATAATAAAAGAATAAATAGCTTATACGAGAATTCCAACAACATGGGACTACTAGGTATAGATAACTCAACTAGAGATGATGCAAAAGATCCCACAACTAAGGGCCATAGGTATGAAGCAATATATCTTTATTATAAAACTCCCTTCAAGGAGATGAACTAGATACATGAAGTAACTCGTCAAGATCTCGTATTATGAGATTACAAGAGAAAAAGGTTAGATGTCCAAGATACAAGACTACATAAGAATAGAACAAGGAACAAGACAACAACTAGAATTCGAACTTGGAGAGTACTTACTTGGTGAATAGGACTCCTTGGGCTCCCAAAATTTGTATGTATGTGGCCAACCACTCCTTATATAGGTTTTTTGGGGCAATTGGCCACATACATACTAGCATTTGGAGCTCAAGGAGGCGTGATCACCAAGTAAGTACTCTCCAAGTTCTAATTCTTATTCTTGTGTTGTTCCTTTGTAGAGGAGGTACTGGGGTACCTACTTTTAACAGAACAGGCAATGTATACTTCCACTACTTCACCTACTTAAGGGAGGTTCTCCTTAGGGAAGTATACCCTTTAACACTTCTATGAGCAGGCAGATAACAATAATTGCACAAAAGTGTAACTACTCAGAGAAAAGATTAATGACAAATGACAATAGTGGGAGACCCGGCCACTACTTAGTTTGAATAGATGATTACAACGTAGGCAAAGGAAATGTTACAAAAGCTGATGCTCTATGCTAACATGTCAATCCAAAACAAAACAAAATCAATACAAGAGATTCGTCCAATAAAATGAACACCAGTAGATGAAGACTTGCACTGAACACAACTAGCTGAAGACTCACACTGCTCAAAGAGAGGAGGGGAGGGTGGGTTCGGAGGGAATTGTGGTGATGGTGGGAGGCGCAGGGGTGGAGGGGGAAGAGAGGAGGGGAGGGTGGGGTTGGAGGGGTTTACGGTGATGGTGGGGCCACGGGCGTGGTGGGGGAAGAGAGGAGGGGAGCGCGGGGTTGTACGGGGTGGCAGGGGTGGTGCGGGTCATGGGGGTGGAGGGGGAAGAGAGGAGGGGAGGGTGGGGTTGGAGGGGTTTGCGGTGATGGTGGGGGTGGCAGGGGTGGTGGGGGAAAAGAGGAGGGGAGCGCGGGGTTGGAGGGGGTTGCGGGGGTGGTGGGGTTGGAGGGCAAAGAGAGGAGGTGAGGGTGGGGTTAGAGGAGGTTGCAGTGGTGGTGGGGACCGCGAGGGTGGTGGGGGGAGAGAGGAGGGGATGGTGGGGTTGGAGGGGGTTGCAGTGGTGGTGGGGACCGCGGGGGTGGTTGAAGTGTTTAAATGGCGATGCACCACAGTGCACTCTTCTTCTCGAGAGCTCCACGATGATATGCTCCGAGTAGAAACCCGAGCTCCTGAGGCCGCACACAGTACTCCGCACAGAGGCTATAGAATACGCAAAAAACATAGTACACAGGAAGCACGAAGACAGACTTCATAGGTCTTACAAATGCGGTCGAACTTATAGTCTATGACTGACCAGGCCACTATATGTTTTATTAAAGAACATATACAAAGAAGTGTCCGGTGGCCATTCGGCCTTTCACATGGACACTAACGGTAACAATCTCCCACTAAAGGCCATTATGGCCAGAGTAACTATGGGAGAAAAAATAAAGAATGATAAAGAATACCTGAGTGTAAGTATACAAACTATACCTCCCACCTGAAGGGCATGTTACACAATATACAAGTGACTGCGTAAGATCAAGAATCAAGTAACCCCCATCAAGTGACAACAGTGTTGAAAGCTATCATGTGGTAGAGCTTTAGTCAAAGCATCTGCAGCATTATCTGGAGTGTGAACCTTCTCAAGAATAATGCTCTCAGTGGCTAAACAATCTCTAATGAAGTGATACCTCACCTCAATGTGCTTGGTCTTTGCATGATAGACTGGATTCTTAGCCAAAGCAATAGCACTTTGACTATCACTGAGCAAGTGAGGTACATGCTGAGGTAAACCCATATCACAAGCAAGACGAGAAAGCCACAATTCTTCCTTACATGCCTCACTTGCTGCAACATACTCTGCTTCTGTGCTGGAAACAGTTGTACATTCTTGAAGACGAGATCTCCAAGAGATAGCACCTCTAGCAAAATGAAAAATGTACCCTGATGTAGACTTACGATTGTCTACACAACCAACATAGTCAGAATCTGTGTAACCAATAATGGATGCTTTCCCTCTACCTAAGCATAGACACTTGTCCTTAGTGCCACTCAGATATCTCTGTTCACAACTCCCATTGCAAATGCAATGTCTGGTCTCGTAGCTACCATAGCATACATGAGACTACCAACAACAGACTGATAGGGAATTCTGGTCATGAATTCCTTTTTCTCATCTGATTTGGGGCAGTCATCCTTGCTCAATTTCACATATGTGTGTAAACGTGTACTCAACTCCTTTCCACCCTGCATATTGAATCGGTGAAGTACTTTGGATATGTACTCACTTTGAGACAAGTATATGCATCTTTTACTCCTATCACGAGTAATGCGCATGCCAAGAATATGTTTGGCATCCCACAAATCCTTCATATCAAATGTCTGACTCAACTTCTTTTTGACAAGTGACAAATCATAAGAGGACTTCCCAGCAATCAACATATCATTGACGTAAAGTATCAAGCATATCAAGCTGCCATCAGAACATCTCTTTGTGTAGAGAGAATGATCCTCATTGCTCCGAGAATAGCCTTGGGACTTCATAAAAGCATCAAACTTTTGGTACCATTGTCTAGGAGACTCTTTAAGTCCATACAAGCTCTTCTTGGGCTTACAAACTAGACTTTCCTTGCCAGGAACTCCATAACCCTCTGGTTGTTCCATATAGATCTCATCTGTAAGATCTCCATGCAAGAAAGTTGTTTTCACATCCATTTAGACTAGCTCTAAGTCCTCCATTGCAACGAATCCAAGCAACATGCACAAAGTAGTCATCTTGACCACTGGAGAGAAGATTTCCTCAAAATAAACACCATGTTGTTGCTTAAAACCCTTTGCAACAAGTCGTGCTTTATATTTTGGAGAATCACTATCTGATGTGAATTTTAGCTTATATAGCCATTTACATGGTAAAGCTTTTCTGCCCTTTGGCAAAGGTACTAAGTCCCAAGTACCATTCTTGTGAGTAGAATCCAACTCACTCTTTCATGGCACGCTCCCACTTGACATGATCCTCTGTTTGCATAGCCTCTTTGTAGCAAGAAGGCTCATCAGCATCTGTTAGCATAACAAAATCTAAACTTGGAACATATCTATCAGGTGGATATGAGACACGTGTAGAACGTCTCAATGGTTGCTGAACAAGAACGTGTGCAGACTCATCTGAATGGACATTCTCTTGAACATCCCTATGTGCAGCATTTTTATGCATGCTAACTGGAGGACTAGTATCCTCAAACATCACTCTTCTCACTTCAACCTCCTTAATGGGCTGTTTATGCATCTTAGACTCATTAAAAATGACATCACTACTTCTGATCACTGACCGTGTTTGAGATCCCATAAGCGATATCCAAATTGTCCTTCTCGACCATATCCAAGAAAAATGCATTTCTTTGACTTATGGTCCAACTTTGGTCTAAGATTCTTATGTATATGAACATATGCTTCACACCCAAAAACTCGAAGATGATCATAATATGGTGGTTTCCCTGTCCATAACTCTTGTGCCCCTTTCATACCTTTTGCAGTACTAGGTGAAAGGTTAATCACATGAACCGCAATCAATACTGCTTCTACCCAAAAACCTTGTGAGAGGTCTGCATGATGCAACATAGAGACTACTCTATCTTGAATAGTTCTATTCATCCTCTCAGCTACACCATTCTGTAATGGGGTATAAGGAGCTGTAAACTCTCTACAAATCCCTCTAGACTGACAAAAAAGGCTGAATTCATGTGAGGTGTACTCACCCCCATTATCTAAACGTAAAGCCTTAAGCTTAGTTCCTTTTTCAGTCTCAACTAAAGCAAGCCATTTTCTGAAAGTAGGGAATACATCATCCTTTGATTTGATAGGATATACCCAGCCTTTTCTAGTAGCATCATCTATGAAAGTGACAAAGTAAAGAGAACCACCTAAGGACCTAGTGGGCATAGGACCACACACATCTGTATGAACGAGATCTAAAGGCTGAATTGAAGAGTCAAGGTGCGTTTTATGCACATTTTTTGTTTTCTTTCCATATTGACAATGCTCACAAAATGAAAAATCAGAGAAAGATAACACAAGTAAGTAGCCAGAACGAGAAAGATTTTCCATTCCACTACGAGATATATGGCCCAAACAACCATGCCAAATACAAGCCATAGGCTGTTTAGTAACAGTTAACAAGTGTTCTTTCTGTGATACAAATAAAGGATAAAGTGAGCCAACTTTGCTTCCTTTTGCAATAACCATATTTCCCTTTGATATACAAAAGGATTGAGCATAAAAGACCACCTTGTAACCAAGGTCATCAAGTTGACCAACTGACATCAAACTGTGTGATAACTGAGGTACATGGCGTACATTATGCATAGTAAATTTTGAACCATCAATGAACTGCACAACCACATCTCCAATCCCCACAACATCACACTAGTAAGAGTCACCAAGTCTCACGGTACCAAGATACTTTGCTGCATAATTAGAGAACCATTCTCTATGTGGTGTCACATGGAAAGAAGCACCAAAATCTAGCAGCCAGGTGTGGGAAAGAGAATCAGCCATAAGTGCCTCAGATGGCACACTACTATCAAGTGTCAACACATTAGCATCATCAAAAATAGCATTAATTTCTTCAATCTTCACAGTCGAAGTAGATGGTGCAAGTAACTGTTTAACATGCCCATCAACATTCTATCCTTTACCTTTAGCATTCTTTAATGCATAACAGTCTTTCTTCATGTGTCCTTTCTTATGACAATAATGGCATTCAATATCCTCTTCCTTGATTTACTTCTACTCTTATTCCGTTGACCATTCTTTTCCTTGTTCTTGCTCCTGCCATGTTGTTGATTCTTTCCTTAGTAAGAATCACAAACATTATATGCATCTCCACTCTGAGTGCCAACCATAGATTTTCTACGGATTTCCTCACTCAAGAGTGCTCCAGATATGTCATCATAGACGAGTTTACCACTAGGTGCACTGTTGCTAATAGCTGTGCAAAACGTATCCCATGATGATGGCAGGGTGCATAACAACAATACTGCTTTCATTTCATTATCCATATCCATTCTCTGAGCCTGTAACTAGGAGAATATAACATCAAACTCATTTAGATGAGCAGCAACACTATCTGTGTCCTTCATACGAAGGTCATATAATTTTCTCATCAGATACACTTTATTTGATGCTGTCTCTTTTTCATATGTATTGCATAACTTCTTCCAAAGCTCCTCTACACTTTCACAGTCTAATACTATAAAGTAAACATTATCTGCCAAGTGCAAGCGAATGGTAGACCTGGCCATTTCATCTAACTCATCCCAATCATCTTCATCCATGTTAGCAAGCTTCTTTGAAATCCCATTTACTAGCTTCCATTGCCTCCTTTGAATCAACAAATCTTTAATCTGATTCTTCCATAGAGCAAAGTTTGTGCCATCAAATTTTCAGATCTCAAAATGGTCTTTGCCCTGCAAGTTATAGCTCCTCCTCGGAACACTAGCACTAGCCCCTGATCCACCGGATGTGCCTAAGACCTCTGATGCCATGATCGTAGAGAACTGAATAGAATGATAATGGAGCTAGAAGAGTCGAAACACCAACAAATAAGTGTATCAAGGAGTAAATCGACCACTGTATAGTTGACTAAACCAGAAATCTGGAAAAATTTTACCAGAGTATCCTCTGCAAAATTAGCATATGACCAGTCTCAAAGTATCATAAAACTGCAAGTACTGACATGTCTACCTGCATAGTGAATCACTGACTCCACTGCATATAATCAGTTACCCAATAGAAGCCAACTAGGCTTATCGAGCACCTATGAACAACTATCATACATCACCTATGGCGAGGCTGGGTAAGTCTTCTGCCTGCATCACCGAAGAGACCCCGACATCTGGGTGTCTCCCACTTAAGAAAACCTCACCACGACCCTCTTTATCAAACGTAAAAGGCTTTATGCAAAGAACATAACCGCTATATCAATGACCACATGGACGTACATAAGTGGTATCCACAGAAGCGTACATGGTGTGTATGTGCTCAATATATGCAGTGAAATGACACTAAAAGGCTGAAACACAGCCCAAAAACTAGCCAATAACACCTGCAAGTGTCTGTCAACTCTGATGTTGTAGGCTTTAAAAACCTGCATAAATTTGCAGCGACTGCTCTTACCAAAACTGAAAACCCCTCGAGAAACCTGTAGTTTTACAAGTGTGGCTGAAAGTACAGCCCCAAAGGTTGATATTTATTGTCTCAGGAGTACAAGGAACACTCTTCTTGATGTTCTTGGACCTGTGCGAAGAGAACTATGTGCGAAAGTACTCCGAAATGGCTCCAAAAAACACCCCAAAATTGCTTCAGAAATAGGCTTTGAAAGCAAAAGATGAAGCTTTGAGGGACCAAAACTTGTTCAAGGTTATGTCAACCTTAGTCTTTCCCCTTCTTCAAACTCCACAAGAGTGTAGCTTAGTGGCAAGAGATTGCCACGTTTAAGCGAGCTCTGGGGGGAACAGTAGCGAGCTCTGGGGGGAACAGTACTGGGATGGGTGACCTCCCGGGAAGTATCGAGAACCTCTATATTCCTTGATCATTGAGGTCCTCCTTCGCGTGCAGCCAACGGCGCCAATGTTGACTTCGGTGACTCGGATGACAAGGTATGACAAGGTCTATGCCTTGATCACCACCTTACTCACTGCCTTCGAGAAAGACTGGGGGGGGTGCTCGCTTTGCTCGCACAAAAGGAACAAAGGTTTTGCCTCGAACTGCTTTGATACCAGCGAAGTGTTTAAATGGCATGACAAAATTTATCATGACAACAACCCATTGAATGTCATTAGACGGAAATCCATAATCCAAAGTTTTTACACCTTGGTTAGCATCCAAGACAACATGAAAAACCCTCGAATGGCTACAGGAAGACTGTCAAAGGGTGGATCCCAAAAGCTTTGAGGCCCTCACTACAGATCTATCTTAGGATGTAGCTAAAGCCATGCTCTCTTTTGTGTGCAGGTCAGAGAGAGAGAATGAGAGAGAGAGAGAGAGAGAGAGAGAGAGAGAGAGAAGAGGCGGAGGGTGGGGGAACTGCACGGGGGGGTGAAGGTGGGGGAACTCTGCGGGGGGGGGGGGGGGGGGGGGGGGGGGGGGGGGGGGGGGGGGACGGGCTCTGCGCGTGGGGGGGTGAAGGCAGGGGGTGGGGGATTTGCGCGGGGGGGGGAGGGGGCTACGCGCTGTGTAGGTGGGGGGGGAAGAGGGACTAGCAGGGCGGGGGAGAGAGGGACTAGGGGCAGGGGTTGTGGGGAGAGAGAGAGAGAGAGAGAGAGAGAGAGAGAGGAGAGAGGAGAGAGAGAGAGAGAGAGAGAGAGAGAGAGAGAGAGAGAGAGAGAGAGAGAGAGAGAGAGAGAGAGAGAGAGAGAGAGAGAGAGAGAGAGAGAGAGAGAGAGAGAGAGAGAGAGAGAGAGAGAGAGAGAGAGAGAGAGAGAGAGAGAGAGAGAGAGAGAGAGAGAGAGAGAGAGAGAGAGAGAGAGAGAGAGAGAGAGAGAGAGAGAGAGAGAGAGAGAGAGAGAGAGAGAGAAGGCGGGGGTGGGGGCAGGGCGGGGGTTGCGGCTGGAGAGAGAGAGAGAGAGAGAGAGAGAGAGAGAGAGAGAGAGAGAGAGAGAGAGAGAGAGAGAGAGAGAGAGAGAGAGAGAGAGAGAGAGAGAGAGAGAGAGAGAGAGAGAGAGAGAGAGAGAGAGAGAGAGAGAGAGAGAGAGAGAGAGAAAGAGAGAGAGCGAGAGAGAGAGGGAGGGAGGGAGGGAGGGAGGGAGAGAGAGAGAGAGAGAGAGAGAGAGAGAGAGAGAGAGAGAGAGAGAGAGAGAGAGAGAGAGAGAGAGAGAGAGAGAGAGAGAGAGAGAGAGAGAGAGAGAGAGAGAGAGAGAGAGAGAGAGAGAGAGAGAGAGAGAGAGAGAGAGAGAGAGAGAGAGAGAGAGAGAGAGAGAGAGAGAGAGAGAGAGAGAGAGAGAGAGAGAATGCCATGATACAAACCACCACATCAAGTCTTTGCACTGTCTCGGTGCATTTCCTCCTTTATTTTGCTTATTTCAATAAGACCAAAATAAATTGCAATCACTGAATGAAAATATGGTATGTATAGTGAATGAAGTGCTTCCAATTTGACTTAATTCAGGTAATTCTTCACCCTGGAGATGTTGACGAGGGGTATCCTCTTACCCTACAAATCCTCTAGATGCACTGCTCCATGTGGTAATACCTTTATGACTCTGTACGGTCCTATCCATTTGGGTGCCAATTGGGTTGAACTGCTAGGATCTGATGCACCAGAACAAAGGATCCTTCCTGTACTTCATTGTTCCTAAGGAACCTGTCGTGTAGTCTCTTGTGCTCTACTTGTGTTACCTGCTGTAGATCCCCC
>CM035407.1:42952601-42967601 GCA_020310875.1 Ceratopteris richardii
GCGTCGCACTGATGATGAAGTAGCCGAACTTCGCCGTGAGTTAGAAGACTTGAAGACCACTCAGGATATAAGGAGACAAATCTGGTATACAATCTGTAATAACAATGGACATTCCAATGCTAATTGCCCTATTAAGGTAAGCTGTAAATTTTGTGGAAAAGATGGTCATGAAGCAAGGGATTGCTAGTACCTCAAGGGTACACAGCAGAGAGGTAACCCTCAAAATTTGGATTCATATTATGCTAGTACTTCAAATACATCTAATAGAGAGGAGAATAGGCCTGCAAAGCCTAGATATAATAGACACTTGATGTGCTATCGTTGTGGTGAGTATGGCCACATGCAAAATAGGTGTTCTCTTCCAGAAGATGCACCTCCCTGTCAACATTGTCCAGAGGCCAAAGATCATTATACCAAGGATTGCCCAAGAGGTCGTCCTGCTCCAATCCACATGATTGCAGTCTCTCCACATGAAGAAGGAAAAACCACTCAGACTTATGCTGTTTCATCCTCTGCAATGCCCATGATGACTAGAGCTAGGCAAGCAGCTGCAACCCAGAGAGATGAACAACAAGGATCTCAGGATAAAGAGGAAGAAAAGGAGTCAGGATGGAAGGACCAAGCAGAAATTGAAGGATCTTATAATAAGATGACTACTTCTCTAAAGGGCCAACCAACAAGTCTGCAAGAAAACACTCAGGAGGTAAATATTGAACAGATCTTGAAAGGTATTCATCACAAGGTTAGTCTATATGAACTTATAAGGATGGATTCAAAAATAAGAAGTGACTTAATGAAGATTATACACTCTGCTCACTTGGTCCAATCACCTAGTATAGATGGTTTCATGGTTGATTTTCCCCCTACACCCTTAGCAGACTACCAAAGCTCAAGATTATCTGTTTGTATAAAGGATGAAGCTCTCACAGGTGTGATCATAGATGGAGGCTCTGGTATCAATTTAATGCCAGATTTTACAATGAAGAAGCTGAAATTGAACCCCACCAAGTTGGCACCATTCACGGTTACATTGGCAGATCAACACCGGGTTGCGCCACTGGGCATTATTGAGAAGGTACTGATGGTAGTACAGGGCTGCCATTTTGTTCTAGATTTTGTTGTTGTTGCACTTCCACAGGAGACTTCTTACCCTCTACTCCTGGGGAGACCTTGGCTGAGACAAGCAAAAGCTTTGCAAGATTGGGGAAAAAAATAAACTATGGATTTCAACAAATACCAATAGCCAACTGCAACTACATTTGGAAGAAGGATTCGACTCAGGAAAAACTACTGGATATACTGTGGAAACTCAGGTAATGCCCTCTCTACCCCAAGAAGATGATACATTGTTAAATTGGATGATGGGAAGTGCAGAGTGTTGCACAGTGGAGATCAATGAAATTGAGGAAGAAGTTGCAGATAAGGAAATTACAGAAAAGGGCAATGAAGACCACAAGGTGTTGGAGAATGAGCAACTGAAGGAAAATACAATCTTTGAAGAGGATACCAATATAAAAGTATCAGAGAGGGAAAATTATGAACCTAAGAGCAGAGAAGATCTCCCTTTTGCAGATATACCTCAAGGTTGGATGAAAGAACATGTTGCAGAATAAAAATTAAAATCCACTCCTGGATATAGTGGAGATGATTTCTCAAGCAAGACCAATTCTGAAACATTGGTTCAAGAAGTAAATTTAGGGGATGAAGAGAACCCTCAAATAGTTCACTTGGCATCCTGGTTATGGCATTATCCTCCTTTGCTACAAAAGGTAACTTCTTTGCTTTTTACTTACAAAAGTGTCTTCGCATGGTCCTACAAAGATTTAACAGGAATACCAGAAGAGCTTGGGTTACATCCGATACCCTTAGTTGAGAGAGCCGCGCCAGTAAGAAGTAGGCCATATCGACTCAATCCGAAGTATGCAAAGGCGGTAAAGGCAGAGATTACAAAACTAGAGAAAGCAGGTATAATTGTGCCAGTAGAACATTCCAGGTGGCTCTCCTCTATGGTTATTGTGCCCAAGAAATAGCGGAAAAATAAGAGTATGTGTTGATTTTCGTACTTTGAATAAAGTGACTATTCAAGATGGATTTCCTCAGCCCTTCACAAAGCAAGTACTTGAAGAAGTAGCTGGTCACACTTTGTATAGTTTCTTGGATGGTTTTAGTGGCTACAATCAGATAGTGATCCATCCTGATGATAGGGACAAAACAGCCTTTGTCACTCCCTGGGGCACTTATGTCTATACTCGAATGGCTTTTGGTTTGAAGAATGCACCGGCTTCATTTAATAGAACGATGTATCTGATATTGGGCAAATGGTTAACAACCTTTCTACGCATTTTCATGGATGACTTTTCAGTATTTTCAGGTACAGATAGAAGGGCAGAAGTTCAAGACTTCCATGACCATTTGGAAAATCTAAAAGAAATTTTTGAGCAATGTCTCAAAACAGGTTTGAAATTGAATCCTGATAAATGTCACTTTTTGGTCACTAAGGGCACTCTTCTTGGTCACATAGTATCTGCGGAAGGTATAGCTGTTGACCCTGCAAAGGTTACAGCTATTCTTTCCATGCCAATTCCACAAAGCCCAAAGGAAGTGCAAAGTTTCTTGGGCCATGCAGGGTATCACAGAAGATTCATTAGGATGTATTCGGAAATTGCTAAGCCCTTGTCAAGGCTTACCAGCAAAAAGATCCCTTTCTCATGGAGTGCTGAAGCTGACAAAGCATTTTGTGAACTAAAGTTGAGGCTATGTACTGCTCCACTTTTAAGTGTTCCTAATTGGTCATTGGAATTTCATGTGCATACAGATGCTAGTCTTCATGCTCTTGGTGCAGTTCTAGCTCAACCATCATCTCACAAAGTGGATAGACCTATCTCTTATGCAAGCAGACTACTCAACCAAGCTGAAAGAAATTACAGTACAACGGAAAGAGAAGGTTTGGCTATCGTATTTGCTCTTCAGAAGTTCCGACATTATCTCCTTGGTGTACATTTCATTGTTATTTCTAATCATCAGCCCTTGAAGTATTTGATAAACAAGCCTAGAGTAGCTGGAAGGATTTGGAGATGGTTACTCCTATTTCAAGAGTTTAATTTTGATATTCATATTAAGCCAGGAAAAGAGCACTACATGGCAGATCAAGTGTCCAGGACGGCAATGAGCGAAAAGGCAACAGGTATTAATGATGAATTGGTGGATAGCAATCTTTTTCTAGTAGCAATTCGGACAGGTTGGTATGATGAAATTCTTCATGTTCTGACTACTGGAAAGATCCCAAAACACTTGACACCTGTGGAAAAGAGAAGACTGCTCTTGAAAACCAAAGCATATTCTCTTATAAATGGAAATTTATATAAATACTGTCAAGATGATATATTGAGAAGGTGTGTCTATCCAGAGGAGGTAAATCTTTTGCTGAAGGCTGCACACAATGAAGGACACCTAAAGGGGGAAGAATTGGCTCATAGAATCATCCACAAAGGGTTGTGGTGGCCTCATATCTTCAAGGATGCAATCAAGTTTGCTAAAGAATGCCACATCTGCCAGAGATGTGCTCCCGCGCCAACCAGATTAAATTACCAACCATTAGTCATATCTACCGGATGGCTTCCATTTGAACGATGGGGTCTTGATTTCATAGGACCAATTAGCCCAACTGGTCAACCAGGAGGTAAAAAGTATATTTTGATGGCCACATGTTATGCCACTAAATGGATAGAGGCTAAAGCTACTGTGAACTGCACGGCTTTAACAGTAGCTAAATTTATGTATAAACTATTCTCTCAAGATTTGGTTGCCCTCTGGAAATTACTAGCGATAGGGGCACACATTTTGTAAATCAATTGCTCCAGTTTATATTTGACAGGTACAAAATCTTCCATAAAAAACCCGGTGCCTACTACCCCAGGGCAAATGGCCAAGCAGAGAGTTCCAATAAGATTTTGATTGGACTGCTTTGCAAATTATCTTTCGATCATCAAAACTCCTGGCCGCTAGCATTGATCGGTGCAATTTGGGCTTTCAGAACCTCGAAGAGGGGAACCACAGGCGAAACTCCATTTCGGTTAGTATATGGGAAAGAAGCATTGGCACCATTCGAGTTTATCATCAGAAAAGAAATAGGAATCAAAACCATTGGAATTGAACCCCCCATTCAGAGATTGGTGGCATTAGAAGAGTACAGAGAAGAGGCAATGCAGAAACTTCTGATGACACAAGAAGAGCGCAAGAAATTACATGACAGGTATCTGAGATCGAATGAAGTTCAAGAAGGGTCCATGGTTTTAGTGCATCAAGTCCCGGCAATTTCAACTAAATTGGCCCCCAAATGGTCAGGACCATATAAGGTTATCAAGGTATTGCCACATGGTGCAGTGCATCTGGAAGATCTGCAGGGTAAAAGGATGCCCCTCGTCAACATCTCCAGGGTGAAGAGTTATTTGAATTGATGCAAGCAGAAGTACATACCATAGCTCTTTTATTTTCTGCATGAAAAAAAAATAATAATAAGCAAATAAAGAAATTGCACCAGGGACGGTGCAAAATCTTGATGTGGGTGTCTGTAGATCCCCCTCTTCTCTCTCTCTTCCCCGCCATCTCTCTCTCTCTTTTCTCTCTCTTTCTCTCTCTTTCCCCCTCTCTCTCTCTATTTCCCTCTCTTTCTTTCTCTCTCCCCCTTCTCTCTCTCTCTCTCTCTCTCTCTCTCTCTCTCTCTCTCTCTCTCTCTCTCTCTCTCCTCCCCCGTCCCTGCCTTTCTCTCTCTCTCTCTCTCTCTCCTCCCCCCTGCCTTTCTCTCTCTCTCCTCCCCCCTCCCTTTCTCTCTCTCTCTCCTCCCCCCTGCCTTTCTCTCTCTCTCTCTCTCTCTCTCTCTCTCTCTCTCTCTCTCTCTCTCTCTCTCTCTCTCTCTCTCTCTCTCTCTCTCTCTCTCTCTCTCTCTCTCTCTCTCTCTCTCTCTCTCTCTCTCTCTCTCTCTCTCTCTCTCTCTCTCCTCCCCCGTCCCTGCCTTCTCTCTCTCTCTCTCTCTCTCTCTCTCTCTCTCTCTCTCTCTCTCTCTCTCTCTCTCTCTCTCTCTCTCTCTCTCTCTCTCTCCTCCCCCTGCCTTTCTCTCTCTCTCTCTCTCTCTCTCTCTCTCTCTCTCTCTCTCTCTCTCTCTCTCTCTCTCTCTCTCTCTCTCTCTCTCTCTCTCTCTCTCTCTCTCCTCCCCCGTCCCTGCCTTTCTCTCTCTCTCTCTCTCTCTCTCTCTCTCTCTCTCTCTCTCTCTCTCTCTCTCTCTCTCTCTCTCTCTCTCTCTCTCTCCTCCCCCGTCCCTGCCTCTCTCTCTCTCTCTCACTCTCCCTCTCTCTCTCTCTCTCTCTCTCTCTCTCTCTCTCTCTCTCTCTCTCTCTCTCTCTCATCCCCCCTCTTTCTCTCTCCTCCGCCCCCCGCCCCTCACTCCGCCTCCGCCCCCCGCCCGTCACTCCGCCTCCGCCCCCGCCCTTCACTCCTCTGCCCCCCGCCCCTCACCCCACCTCCGCCCTCCGCCCTCCCCTCACTCCGCCTCCGCCCCCCGCCCCTCACTCCGCCTCCGCCCCGCCCTTCACTCCTCCGCCCCCCGCCCCTCACCCCGCCTCCGCCCTCCGCCCTCCCCTCACCTCCGCCCTCCGCACTCCCCTCACCTCCACCCTCCGCACTCCCCTCACCTCCGCCCTCCCCTCACCTCCGCCCTCCGCCCTCCCCTCACCTCCGCCCTCCGCCTTCCCCTCACCTCCGCCCTCCGCCCTCCCCTCACCTCCGCCCTCCGCACTCCCCTCACCTCCGCCCTCCGCACTCCCCTCACCTCCGCCCTCCGCCCTCCCCTCACCTCCGCCCTCCCCTCACCTCCGCCCTCCGCCCTCCCCTCAATCCTCCTCCGGCCCCCGCCCCTCACCCCGCCTCCGCCCTCCCCTCACCTCTGCCCTCCGCACTCCCCTCACCTCCACCCTCCGCACTCCCCTCACCTCCGCCCTCCCCTCGCCTCCGCCCTCCCCTCATCTCCGCCCTCCGCCCTCCCCTCACCTCCGCCCTCCGCCCTCCCCTCACCTCCGCCCTCCCCTCACCTCCGCCCTCCGCACTCCCCTCCGCCCTCCCCTCTCCTCCACCCTCCCCTTCCGCATGCCTCCTCCCCTCTCTCCTCCAACCCCCCTCCGCCATGGCCTCCGCCCCACCCCGCCTCATCCCTCAAAACCCCCTCTCACCTCCCCGTGGCCCTCCCTCCCCCCTCACGCACCCACTCCCACATATACACAACCACATACATGCACTCACACACACACACACTCACACATATACAAACACATGCATACACTCACGCACACCCCTTCACACTCACATACACACAAATGCACACACACACACTTTCACACATATACACCCACACCCACTCATCCACACATACACAGGCACACACCCACACACACCTCCACCCCCTCAGTACCCACAAGCCTACCCCTGGCCGGGTCTCGGCCTTTGGGAATTACATTGCGATCAATAACAGTGGACATGAAGATGCTTGTAGTGGGAGCTACTGACACGAACATCAGAAGTTTGGAAGGCCCTTCCTGGTGTTCCTCACAGGTTTGAGATTGGCAATGTCTGGATTTGAAGGACCCATCACTAGTTTAAGCATGGATGACTCAAGAATTTGCAATGGATCCGGGGACATGACGGTGAAAATGTGGATCGTGCTAGCCTTACAGAACAGGTCTTTTCTTTGGAGTACAAGAGCTTACTAGAATTGAGGCTACCCCACCTGTCATCCCAATTTCTTGAATTACATAATTGAAGGGCTTCAAATTACAAAGTAATAAGGTGAAAGGTAATTGTTAAAAATGGAGTTGCCACCAACCATTCACGGCGACTACCTATTTTTGTGGATCTAATTCAAATCAAGTGGAGTATTTGATTTACCCCTCCAATCTTGGGCAATCAACCGCCGCGTGATCAGTGGACGTGAAGAATCGGCAAGGCCCTCTTGGCCTATTGGGGCCTATAAAATCAAGGGATTTGTGCTCATTTGGGGTACGCACACTGGGGTTACATGTACATGTACAACAATTTTAGAGATACAGTGGTTCGTGTATACGTGCAGAAGTCCTCACTTGCACTTGGTGGTTTCAAGCCTATTGTAGGAGCTACTCTGTAGTGTGTATGCAGAGGGTAGGCTTCTCAGTGGAGGGCTATGAGCACTATAGGGTAAGAGAGTAGCTTGGATTCTTCTTCTTTTCTGTGAGTCAGTGTTGTTGATTAGGTTCTATCCTCTTGAGAAATTCTTTGTATTGTTCTGAGTTAGTCTGCATATCAGTGGCCCCTTATGCTGATCTGTTGTATTGGAGTTATTACTTTTAGGGTAGCTTGTTAGCCCTAAGTTTGCACTTTTGAGCATCACTCTGCCCAACCTTGTAATCGTCTCATTCGAATCAAGAAGTGTATGGTCTTCCTTGGTCATTGGTTGTCCATATTTTCTGAAGTATTTACCACTCTGTGCAATCCGTGTTATCTACCTGCTCACAGAAATGTTAAAGGGTATACTTCCCTAAAGAGAACCTCCCTTGAGTAGGCGACGTACTGGATGTGTTAATCTTTAATCTCTACTTTTGTTAAAAGCGGATACCCCAGTACCTCCTCTACAGCTGCAGTTTTTGCATTGCTCCTTCTCTGAATTCTTCTAATGCCACCAGTCTCCTAATTGGAGGTTCAATTCCAATGGTTTTGGCTCCAATTTCTTTTTTGATAATAAATTCGAATGGTGTTAATGCCTCTTTTCCATATACTAAGTGAAATGGACTCTCGCCAGTGGTTCCCCTTCTTGTAGTTCTGAAAGCCCGAATCGCACCGATTAATGCTTGTGGCCAAAAGCTTTGATGATCAAAAGATAATTTGCGCAGCAACCCAATCAAAATCTTATTGGAGCTTTCTGCTTGGCCATTCACCCTTGGATAGTAGGCACAAGACTTTTTATGAAAAACCTTACACCTGTCAAATATGAATTAGAGCAATTGATTTACAAAATGTGTGCCTATATCAGTAGTGATTTCGAGTGGGCAACCAAATCTTGAGAAAATACGTTTATACAAAAACTTTGCTACTGTTAAAGCTATGCAATCCATAGTAGCTTTAGCCTCAATCCATTTAGTTGGATAACATGTGGCCATCAAAATATACTTCTTACCCCCAGGTTGACCAGTTGGACTGATTGGTCCTATGAAATCCAGACCCCATCGTTCAAATAGAAGCCATCCTATAGATATGACTAATGGTTGGAAATTCAATCTGGTTGGTGTTGGAACACATCTCTAGAAAATGTGGCATTCTTTAGCAAACTTGATCACATCCTTGTAAATGTGAGGCCACCATAATCCTTTGTGGATAATTTTGTGAGCCAATTCTTCCCCTTTTAGATGTCCTTCACTGTGCGCTGCCTCAAGCAAAAGGTTTACCTCCTCTGGATAAACACACTTTCTGAAGATATCATCCTCACAATGTCTATATAAATTCCCATTTATGAGTGACTACACCTTAGTTTTAAGGAGTAATCTCCTCTTTCTATAGAATCTGTCAACTGCTCTAGGAGTTTTTCAGTAGTAAGAAAAATTGAGAATTCCATCATACCAATCAGTCTGAGTTTCTATTAGGAAGAGATTACTATCCACTAATTCATCATTAATACCTATTGCCTTCTCGCTCATTGTGGTCTTGGATACTTGATCTGCCATGTAGTGCTCTCTTCCTGGCTTAATATGAATATCAAAGTTGAGTTCTTGAAACAGGAGTAACCATCTCCAAACCCTTCCAGCTACTCCAGGCTTGTTTATCAAGTACTTCAAGGGCTGATGGTCAGATATGACTATAAAACGTACACCAAGAAGGTAATGCTGAAACTTCTGAAGAGCAAATACAATATCCAAGACTTACCTTTCGGTCATACTGTAGTTCCTTTCTGCCTTGGTAAGTAGTCTACTGGCATAGGAGATAGGTCTATCAACCTTGTGTGATGATGGTTGAGCCAGAATTGCTCCAAAAGCATGAAGACTGGCATTTGTATGCACATGAAACTCCAATGACCAGTTAGGAACACTTAAAAGTAGAGCAGTATATAACCTCAATTTTAGTTCACAAAATGCTTTCTAAGCTTCAACACTCCATGAGAAGGGGACCTTTTTACTAGTAAGCTGTGACAAGGGCTTAGCTATTTCTGAATACATTCGTATGAATCTTCTATGGCATCCTGCATGGCCCAAAAAACTTTGCACTTCCTTTGGGCTTTGTGGAATAGGCATGGAAAGCATAGCAGTATCCTTTGTAGGATCCACCCTTATCCTTTCAGCAGATACTATGTGACCAAGAAGAGTGCCCTTAGTGACCAAAAAGTGACATTTAGCAGGATCTAGCTTCAAACCTATTCTGAGACATTGCTCAAGGATTTCCCTTAGATTTTCCAAATGGTCATGGAAATCTTGAACTGCTGCTCTTGTATCTGTGCCAGAAAATACTGAAAAGTCATGCATGAAAATGCGTAGAAAGGTTGTCAACCATTTGCCCAATATTAGATACATTGTTCTATTAAATGAATCTGGTGTATTCTTCAAACCAAAGCCATGCGGGTATAGACATAAGTGCCCCATGGAGTAACAAAGGCTGTTTTTTCCCTATCATCAGGATGGATCACTATCTGATTGTAGCCACTAAAACCATCCAGGAAGCTATACAAAGTGTGATTGGCTACTTCCTCAAGTACTTGCTCTGTGAAGGGCTGAGGAAATCCATCTTGAACAGTCACTTTATTCAAGGCACGAACATCAACGCATACTCTTATTTTTCCACTATTTTTCTTGGGTACAATAACCATAGAAGAAAGCCACCTAGAATGTTCTATTGGAACAATTATACTTGCTTCTTCTAGTTTTGTAATTTCCAACTTTACCGCCTCTACATACTTTGGATTGAGTCGATATGGCCTACTTCTTGCAGGGGCGGCTCCCTCAACTAAGGGTATTGGGTGTAATCAAATCTCCTTTGGTATCCCTATTAGATCTTTATAGGACCATGCAAAGACATTTTTGTAAGCAAAAAGTAAAGAAGTTACCTTCTCTAGTAAAGGGGGATAATGCCGTAGCCAAGAGGCCAAGTGGACTACTTGAGGATTCTCTTCATCTCCTAGATTTACTTCTTGAACACGTGCTTCAGAACTAGTCTTGTTTGAGAAATCATCTCCACTGTATGCAGGAGTGGACTTTAGCTTATATTCAGCAATATGTTCTCTGGTCCATCCTTGAGGTACATCCAAAAAAGGAAGATCTTCTCTACACTCAGGCTCATAGCTTTCCTTCTCGGATACTTCTATATTTTTTGCCCCTTCAAAGTTTATATTCTCCTGCAAACTCTCATTCTCCAACTCCTTGTGAACTTCATGGCCTTTTCCTACAACTCCTTCATCTGCAACTTCCTCCTCTATTTCATTGATTTCGGTCGTGCAACACTCTGCACTTTCCATCATCCAATTCAATAATGTATCTTCTTCTGGGGGTAGAGAGGGCATTACCTGAGTGTCCATAGTATAGCCAATAGTTTTCCCTGAGTCGAATCCCTCTTCCAAATGTAGTTGTCGTTGGCTATTGGTGCTTGTTGAAATCCACAGTTTGTATTTTCCCCAATCTTCCAAAGCTTTTGCTTGCCTCAGGAGTAATGCATAAGAAGTCTTCTGTGGAAGTGCAATAACAACAAAATCAAGAACAAAGTGACAACCCTGTACCATCATCAATATCTTTTCAATAATGTCGAGTGGCGTAACGCGATTTTGATCTGCTAGTGTAACTGTGAATGGTGCCATCTTGGTGGGGTTCAAATTCAGTTTCCTCATTGTGAAATCTGGCATTAAATTAATTCCAAAGCCTCCATCTATAATTACACCTATGAGAGTTTCATCCTTTATCAGAAAAGATAACCTTCTTGCAGACTTGTTGGTTGATCCCCTAGTGAAGTAGCCATCCTTTCATAAGCTCCTTCAATATTCGCTTGGTCCTTCCACCCAACCTTCTTTTCCTCCTCTTTATCCTGGAGTCCCTCTTGTTCCTCTCTATGGGTTGCTGCTGCTTGTCTGGCTCTAGTCATCATGGGTATTGAAGAAGATGAAACAACATAAGACTGAGTGGTCATACCTTCTACTTATGGAGAGACTACAATCATATGAATTTGAGCGGGGCAGCTTCTTAGGCAATCTTCGGTATAGTGCTCCTTGGCCTCTGGACAATGCTGACAAGGAGATGCATCTTCTGGAAGGGAACACCTATTTTGCATATAGCCATACTCACCACACTGATAACACATCAATGGCCTATTATACCTAGGCTTTGGTGTACGATTCTCCTCTCTATTAGGTGCATTTGAAATACTAGCATAATATGAATCCAAAGCTTGAGGGTTACCTCATTGTTGTGTACCCTTGAGGTAGTAACAGCCTCTAGCTTCATGGCCGTCCTTTCCACAAAATTGATAGCTTACTTTGTTAGGTCAATTAGCATTGGAATATCCATTGTTGTTACATATTGTACACCAAATCTGCCTTCTTATATACTGAGTGGTCCGCAAATCTTCTAACTCGCGGTGAAGTTGGGCTACTTCATCATCAGTGCAACACAGTGGTGGCAAGACCTTCTCTTCTTTGTGATTTTGTTGCATTCTTAATGCCTCCAGTTCTTTCGCCAGTTGCCCAATAGGTTCTAGTTCTACAGCATAATTTGGTTGTGTATCCCCTTCAAAATGTCGCCTAGCTTCTTCAATGCGTGATGCTGCTGCAACAAAATCATTGAGGGTTGCATCCAATCTAAGAGACTCACGTAGCTTCTATTGAGATGACCTGGGAAGAGCTTTTTCTATCCATTTTTAAACCAAGAAATCACTTGGAGCATGTGGCAGACGTGCAACAAGTGCTTTTGTCCTAGTGTGAAGTTCATGAAAGGATTTACTTGATCTTAGCCTTAGGTTCTCTAGCTGTTCTAGAGCCCTTTCTGAGGAGTCACTTGGTCGAAATGTCTGTGAGAAAGCCGTCTTCAGAGCCTCCCATCTAGCAAAATGGCCATCTCCATATTGATTGCACCATTTGTCAGTAAGGCCTTCCAATGTGGATGGAAAGATTACCAGCATTGCATCCTCTCTATTTTGTAGACCTAGTCCATGGCATAAGGAGATGAATCTCCTCAGATGATCATCAACATCTTCATAAGCTTGTCCCTTGAAGGTAGGGAACTTAATATTGAGTTTGGAGAGTAAATGAGAGAGATCCTCCATTTGCATTGGTGTTTCTTCTGACGTATCTGAAGAGAAGTCTAATGTTCTCCTATGCTTCTCCTTTGATAGTGGTGTCGCACCCAAATCAATGCATAAATTCAATGGAGGTAGAGGGGATGTTGGTTCACTAGTTGAAGATATAGCTGACTTTTTAAGGCTCCTTCGTTCACGAAGAGGCTCTTTATCTACTCACGTATGGGTCATGTACCTACTTGCAAGATGGAATAGGGAAAAAATGATGGAAAAGCACTATTAACTATGCTCAGGGCCTCTCATAGAAATGCAAGGGTCCCACCGGGCATGCCAAACTGTAGAGGAGGTACTGGGATACCTACTTTTATCAGAGCAGGCAATGTATACTTCTAGTACTTCGCCTACTCAAGGGAGGTTCTCCTTAAGGAAATATAACCTTTAACACTTCTATGAGCAGGCAGATAACAATAATTTCACAGAAGTGTAACTACTCAGAGAAAAGATTAATGACAAATGACAATAGTGGGAGACCTAGCCACTCCTTAGTTCGAACAGATGATTATAGCATAGGCAAAGGAAATGCTACAAAAGCTGATGCTCTGTGCTAACATGTCAAGCCATAACAAAACAAGATCAATACAAGAGATTCGTCCAATAAAATGAATACCACTAGATGAAGACTTGCACTAAACACAACTAGATAAAGACTCGCACTACTCAGTACAAAGGTATGAAGACTTGCTCTAATGGTCGAGCACGAAAATACCACTAACTCAAACTGAATGACAAAACCAAGCCACTTCTTTACACTTACAGTGCTATTAGCCCTCCACTGGGAAGTCCACGCTCTGTATCGTCACCATAGAGTGACCTCCTACAGTAGGCTTGTAGCCACAGAGTGCAAAGAGAGGACTAAAAGAGATTGTCGGAATAAGCACTGCACGTATCTGTATATGTGTATCCCCAATGAGTGCTAGTCAATTGCTTTTATAGGCATCCAATAGGCCAAGCGGGCCTTGCCGATTCCTCACATCCACTAATTATGCGCCGATTGATTGCCGCAAAAGTGGAGGGGTAGATTAAATATGCCACTAGTCTTGAATTGGATCCTCAAAAATAGGCAACCATCACGAATGGTTGGCGGCAATAACCATTTCTCCATTTTCACTTTTACCACTTACACTTTTACTCTCACTTTTGCACCCAAGCTGAGATCCTCATTTTGTACCACGCGTGATATTTGAATGACCCTGAGAAGTACATCCTTCACATAATTTTTGTAGTAGCTTTTGACCCTTACATATTCACTAGGATGGTGGGTGGAGTGGTGGGGGTTGTGGGTAGTGCAGGAGGTGTTGGTGGAGTGGTGGAAGGTTGTGGGGGGTGTGCGAGGTGCTAGGGTGGAGGGGAAAGAGAGGAAGGGAGGGTGGGGTTGGAGGGGGTTGCAGTGATGGTGGGGGCCGCGGGGGTGGTGGGGGAAAAGAGGAGGGGAGGGTGGGATTGGAGGGGGTTGTGGTGATGGTGGGGGTCGCCAGGTGGTGGGGGAAAAGAGGGGAGGGTGGGGTTGGAGGGGGTTCGGTGATGGTGGGGGCCACGGGGGTGGAGGGGGAAGAGAGGAGGGGAGGATGGGGTTGGAGGTGGTTGCAGTGATGGTGGGGGCCGCGGGGGTGGAGGGGGAAGAGAGGAGGGGAGGGTGGGGTTGGAGGGGGTTGTGGTGATGGTGGGGGCGGCGGGGTGGTGGGGGAAGAGAGGAGGGGATGGTGGGGTTGGAGGGGGTTGCGGTGATGGTCGGGGCCGCGGGGGTGGAGGGGGAAGAGAGGAGGGGAGGGTGGGGTTGGAGGGGGTTGCGGTGATGGTGGGTGCCGCGGGGGTGTAGGGGGAAGAGAGGAGGGGAGGGTGGGGTTGGAGGGGGTTGCGGTGATGGTGGGGGCCGCGGGGGTGGTGGGGGAAGAGAGGAGGGGAGGGTGGGGGTTGGAGGGGGTTGCGGTGATTTATGGGGCCGCGGGGGTGGAGGGGGAAGAGAGGAGAGGAGGGTGGGGTTGGAGGGGTTTGCGGTGATGGTGGGGGCCGCGAAGGTGGTGGGGGAAAAGATGAGGGGAGGGCGGGGTTGGAGGGGGTTGTGGGGGTGGTGGGGGTGCGGGGGTGGAGGGGGAAGAGAGGAGGGGAGGGTGGGGTTGGAGGGGTTTGCGGTGATGGTGGGGGCCATGGGGGTGGTGGGGGAAAAGAGGAGGGGAGGGCGGGGTTGCGGGGTGATGGGGGTCGTAGGGGTGGAGGGGGTAAAGAGGAGGGGAGGGTGGGGTTAGAGGGGGTTGCAGTGGTGGTGGGGACTGTGAGGGTGGTGGGGGGAGAGAGGAGGGGATGGCAGGGTTGGAGGGGGTTGCGGTGGTGCTGGGGGCCACAGGGGTGGTGGGGGGACAGGGGAGGGGATGATGGGGTTGGAGGGGGTTGCGGTGGTGGTGGGGACCGTGGGGGTGGTGGGGGAAGAGATGAGGCGATGGTGGGAAAATATCCAACGGGCATGACATCCTTGATCACTACTTGGATGGCGCCAGGATCAATAGGCTACATCATGTGTTTTTTTTAGGATCCATATCAATCTTGGCTACTTCTTCCTGAAAGTGGAGCTCTGATACCTTGGGAATGGGTTGTTGATGGTAACCTTGTATAAAATTCATCATGACAGCCGCCCATTAAATGTCATTAGACGGAAATCCATAA